>CM064502.1:35649381-35756881 GCA_032716605.1 Paralithodes platypus | reverse complement strand
TTGGCTAAATACAGACTACACACACATCCACAGCCATTTCCAACAGTACATAAAACACTTAACATGCATTTCACGCAATACATTCCCAGTTAAGGAGGCGCGATAATAATGAGCTTAGCTCGCATTGCGTGGATTCGCCTTGACGAACAAGTAACTGAGTAACACACACACACACACACATTAACACATAGAGGAACCAACACGGGTGAGAGGGAGTGATACTCCTTCATTATTAGATCTGTGTGTTTTGTTTGTTTTTTTGTACGAGATGTGCCAATGAGATAATTAAAGTAAGTAATAAACCAAGAGGGTGTACAAGAGCAAGGAGGAAGGACAGAGAGGGAGAGGTGCGCCGAAGGAGAGGTGGAAGGATAGAGTGAGGAAGTATATGGATGAAGGCGGTGCTGGTTGGGAGGAGGGGCGTCGACTGACTGGGGACAGAGGTGCATGGGGGTGGTTCGTTTGTGGCCACCCCTTCGGGGATCACGGTGCCAGGCAATAGGTAGATAGATAGATAAACCAACAGTAGGTAAAAGTAATCATGTCGTATTAGAATTTAAATTTATATTGAAGTATGACTTATTACCAAGTAAAGAAGAGTTAAAAAAAGACCGGCTGGATTATAAAGGCTCATAGACTACAGTAGATCTGGACTGGACACGAAAATGGAACTTTGCAGTAAGGGACCCAAAATCGGTAAACGAACCCCCAAGTTCGAACCTCGAAACCGCGAAAATGTATATTTTATGGATTCATAAATAGAGAACTAAAGTGAAGGAAAAAATCCAAAGAATTGTACACAATGGAGAAATATTTGAGGAGGAAGAAGACATGGGTGAGGTTTTCAATATATATTTTCAATCGGTGTTTGTTCAATAAAATGATGATGATGATGATGCTTACAGGAATTCAATACAGAGGACAGTCATGCTCATGAAAGATATTATAAGACAAGATGAAGTAAGAGATTGTGTTAGACCTAAATCAAATAATAGCTATGGGGCCGGATCAGATTTCAGGGTGGACGTTAAGTGAATGTGCAGAGGAACTAAGCGTTCTCAACAGAAATGTTTAAAACATATTTGTCCCAAGGCAAGCAACCTGCGGTGTGGAAAGCTGCCGATATAGTACCGATATACAAAAAGGACCGACAGAAGATGCAAATAACTACAGACCCGTGTTATTGACTAGTGTTGTAGTAAACCTGCTTGAGAAATTGATAAGAACATTTTGGATTTGTCACCTCGAGGAGAACCACTTACTATCGGACTGTCAGTTTGGTTTTAGGTCGAATAGGTCGTGTGTGTCAAATTTGCTGAGCTTCTACGACAAAGTGATTGAAATAATACAACAAAGAGACGGATGGGCAGATTGTGTATTTTTAGATTTAAAAAAAAATTATAAGGTACCCCATAAAAGGCTTCTATATAAACTTGAAATGTGTGGAGGAATCACCGGTGAACTCTTAAAATGGATGAAGGATTTCTTCAATGGAAGAAAGATGAGAACCGTAATAAGAGGGAAATATTCACCATGGAGTGATGTGACAAGTGAAGTGCCCCAAGGCTCAGTGTTGGCCCCAGTGATGTTTTATTTATTTTTTATAAATTATCTGCCTCTTGGAACTAGCAGCTATACTAACATGTTGGCCGATGATGCAAAATTAGTGAGGAAAGTGGTTGATAACAATTACTATAAAAAACTCCAGGATGACATCAATACACTCTGTGAATGAAGCCGAGTGTGGAAAATGGAGTTCAGCATTCATAAAATGTCGCGTGATGGAGATGGGAGACGGCCAGGGAAGACCCCATGGGGAGTACAGTATGGGCGATATAAGGTTGTAAAAGTCAGAGCAGGAAACAGGTTTAGGCGTTGTAGTTAACAGGAGGTTAGATCCCGGTGACCACATCAATAACTTAGTAAAGAGGGCATATTCCTGGTGAGCTAATATTAAGGTAGCGTTTAATTTCCTAAATGAAGACATGGTGAAGATATCATTAACACAGTGTTTTTAGGCCTAGCCTGGAGTATGCAGCGGTTGTATGGAATCCACACCTGAAAAAAACACATTAGTAAGCTCAAGAAAATTCAGCATGCCAGGGTTAAAGAACTTACAATATGAAGACCGGCTGTGTCACCTGGGGATTCCCTCACTTGCACAGAGAAAGGAGAAGGGAGACATGATAGCATTATTTAGGTGTGTTCACGGAAAGGAATATATCGATCAAACATACTTTGTTTTGCCAGCGGGCTGGAGGACAAGAGGACATGACTATAAACTGTTGAGGAGGAGCGCTAGAAAAGATGTTAGGAAGTTTGGTTTTCAAGATAGAATGGTTGATAAAGTGGAATGTGTTACCAAACGACCTAGTGTGTGCACACAATATTACAGTTTTTAAAGGTGGGGGCTCATGGGTTGAGGTAAACATGGACAAATAATCGCCAACCTGCATATAATTATCTTGTAAAATGCAATGTCACTGAAATAATTATTAACAATGGTATAAAGGATTTTGCGGATCGTCTATACCGGACCTGTGACGTCATAGTGACGTCACACCAGTATCCTTAGCCTAGACTGGATGGTGGACTTGCACTCTTGTGACGTCACAGGCCCGGTATAGACGATCCACAAAATCCTTTATACCATTGTTAATAATTATTTCAGTGGCATTGCATTTTGCAAGATAATTATGTAAGGCTTGGCGATTATCATTCCATGTTTATCTCAACCCATGAGCCCCCACCTTTAAAGTAAAATATAAGATAATGGCTCCATCCCCCCTTCCCCACAGTGAGAGCACACAGGTTGGTTGAGCTCCTCAAAAGAGGGGATTTTCGGAGGGGTATCGTGGGATAAGTGACCGATATACGTATCAGAAGATCGGCGATGATACGGTGTTTCGGCACATAGTAAACAGAACGTGGTTTCTTGTTTAAACATCGCCCACAAAGCATATTTAGTTTAATCTTGAGAGTGTTATTACCAGCATCAGTGAGGGGACAAGGAGCCGTTAGGCACCAGCCCAGCCCTGCCCAGGCACCATAAACCTCCAGCAGTAACCGCAAGGTGAGTGAAGTAACCGTTTATAGGGCAGGCAGTTTCACCCTTATGGTTCCCCACCATAGGCCTTATCTTCCACCTACCCCAAGAACCTGACCCTCGGTCTTTCAACTTCTCAAACAATTCTAACCATTATGAAGTACTTGCTATAAGGTCCATTTTTATTTCCCTCTCTCTAACCATTTAGGAAGTACTTGCTACAAGGTCCATTTGTGTTTATCTCTCTCTCTCTCTCTCTCTCTCTCCTTTTTATCCTGAACATCTTTCCATCCACTTTCAATCACCGCACTTAACCGTCACAAGTCGCTCTCATTGTTATTATTTTTTGTTTTTCTATAACTTCAGATCGCTCTTTATCATTTTATTTATTTGTTTTTCCCTTACATCTTTCAATACCCAACCAGGCCAGCCCCCTCTCCAGCTCGCTTTCTTTCTCCCTCGCCCCCGCCCCTGCTCTCTCTCTCTCTCTCTCTTAACATTTTGTACTATTTAAGCATTTTTCCATAACTGCTGTCCTAGATTCGGTTACTCACTCAGATCCTGGCTCTCGCTCACTCTCTGGCTCTCTCCCTATCTTGATGTTGACAGCATTATTAATATCCTAAGCATTTATTAATACTGAACATCAGGGTGGAGTCGCCAGTGTAATCATAGGATTACCATAGGATATAATTGGCGTGCTTCCCTTCAATCAGTTACATCTTTTAGTTGTACCGGTGCCCAATGCCGAGGATTTATACATTTAACACATAGCTTTAGGAGAAGCAGGCCAATTGCCCATCAGAAAGGTTGACTATGATATGTGAATTTTTATGCATCCAGCCAATTATACATTAATAACAACAGCAATAATCTAGATATGTGCCAGGAGAGATTTCCCGGGGTTTCTGAAACAAGGTAGACATGGCAGAGACGGAAGCACGACGGGAAGATCAGGAGGTCGGCTTGGTAGAGGCAGAGGAACGGATAATCTTGGAAGACTATGGCCTAGCAGATACTAAGTGTTTTAAGTGCGGAAAAACCAATGCAAGAAAGAATTCGCGAAAATGTTCCGGCTGTCTTAGATCTATTCATTTATCTTGTGCTAGGCTGACAAAGAAAACATCAGGAGAACAACCAAACTGGAAATGTCTCACATGCCCAGGGCCCACTGCAGAGCCAACCGGGGCAATACCGGCAACACCGGTCGCCGACTTGACCCAACTTGTGACCAAATGGAAAGCGCGGATCCAGGTCCTTGCCCGGGTACCTAAAGGAGCCAGAATCCAAGTGGCGGAGGCCCTTACAACCATCATAAAGCAGGCCCTACAGATCAAGACACCCCTCGCATGGGCACTGCTCCTGGGTTTCTCCTATGGGGCCCTCCAAAAACCACCCAGAACCAACATACAAGACCATCTTCAGGTTTTACTAGCCACCAGAGTGAAACGTCAAGTAGCACAGTATATGGATGGAAACAAACTGGTGTAACCCCCCGAACAGCAACCAAACAGGGCCCAGAAGCAACAGGACAAGGAAGAGGAAGAGGCTGAACAGCTACGTAAGTGGGTCGCGGCGAAGCTGGCGGATAGCGACATCAAAGGGGCCGTCGGACTGTTGTCCTCTTCAGAAGGTTTTGCTGGTCAAGGCACCGAAGTTGTTGAAGCCCTACAAGAAAAGCACCCACCTACACCTAGGGACCTAAACCTCCCCCCTGTCCCAAATGACCAGATGCCCCAACCTTTAGTTGTCACGAAGGAGCAGGTGGTTGCCGCAGTGACTTCATTCCCAGCAGGCTCAGCCGCGGGCCCAGATGGTATCCGACCCGCCCACCTCATAGGCCTCTTGGGTCAGGGATCAGGAGCTGCTGGGGAGGCACTCTTGGAAACCCTCACCAAATTCATCAACATGGATTTAAGAGGGGAAGTACCCGACTGTGCCACACCCCTATTTTTTGGGGCATCACTCTGTGCACTGGCAAAAAAAGATGGCGGTGTGCGCCCAATAGCAGTAGGGAACACCTTCCGCCGCCTTGCCGCAAAGGTGGGTTTGAAACCACTCTCGAATGGCCTAGGTCAACACTTAAGACCAGTTCAACTAGGTTTCGGAACTCCAGGGGGGGGTGAAGCTGCTGTACACACAACCCGCACCTACCTCAGCGAAGCCCAAGAAAAAAGAGTGCTTCTAAAGATTGACATGCGGAACGCATTCAACAGCATTCGCAGGGATGTCTTCCTCCGTGCAGCTCAAGAACACATCCCCACTCTGTACCCCCTACTTTGGCAGGCTTATTCCAAACCTTCAATTCTGATTTTTGGCGAGACGGTAATCCCATCAGCGACCGGGTTACAGCAGGGAGATCCAGGTGGTCCTGCTCTTTTCTCAATAGGGGTGGACACAGCAGCTAACAAAGTAAGGTCAGAACTGAATGTATGGTACCTGGACGATGCAACCTTGGGTGGGTCTGTAGAAAACATTCTAACCGACCTAAATAACATCGTAACCGACCTCGGCCAGGCTGGGCTAGTGATAAATGACACCAAATGTGAACTTGTCCTCCTCAACCACACACATGAAGAAGGAGAAGAGACTCAGGCCCTGTTTCAAGGCATATTACCAGATGTAAAGATCCTTCAGGAGCACCAGCAAACCCTATTAGGTTCCCCACTAACTCTGGTAGCAATCCCACCAGCACTTCAAGTTAAAAAGGAGGAGCTTCAACGTCTCGTGAGTCGCCTGATACACATCGATGCCCACTCAGCTCTGGCCCTTCTCAAGAATTATTTCTCCATCCCAAAACTCCAATACCTTTTGCGCACATTGATGACTTACACGAACAATGGTGGCCTCCAAGAATTAGACAGCATAATCCGAGAAGCAGTGACCAGCATCACCAACGTGGAATTTAAAGAACGGACCTGGACACAAGCCACTCTTCCTGTCCGCCTCGGGGGCTTGGGCATACGGAGAGCCTCGGATATTGCCTCCCCAGCCTTTATCTCTTCCCTCATCGCGACCAACGACCTTGTAGTGGCCATTCTTTCTTCTCAACCCAGAATGACACTTAATGGGGACGTAGCAGTAGCGATTAACACCTGGAAGGAAAGTACAGGAGCAGAGGAGGAGCCTCAGGGTACCTCCAGGAGCAAGCAGAAAGCGTGGGATACCATCTCGGCGAAGAAAACTCAAGAAAATCTCCTAACCAATGCAGACCAGGTTGCAAAAGCACGCCTTCAGGCAGCCGCCCGTTTGGAGAGTGGCTTGTGGTTACACGCCATCCCCATCCCACCTCTTGGAACTCACTTGGATGCTGAAGCGCTCCGGGTTGCCATCGCGCTCAGAGTGGGTGCGGCAGTTTGTAACCCACACACTTGCAAGTGTGGTGGGGGGATGGATGCTCAAGGTCACCATTCCTTGTCATGTAATTACAACGCAGGCCGCCTGCCAAGACACTCTGCACTAAATGATGTCATAAAACGGGCCCTGCAGAGTGCTAACCGTGCATCAATCCTCGAACCACATGGACTTCACAGAGAAGACGGCAAACGGCCAGATGGGATGACCACTTTCCCTTACAAGAATGGCCGTGCCTCGTGTGGGATGCCACATGTGTTGACACTTTCTCCACAACCAACATAGCCAGAAATGCCGACGAAGCAGGTGAAGCCGCCCGGATTGCAGAAAATAAAAAGCGAGAAAAATATCAAGCCATCGCCAGAAATCATCAGTTCGAGCCCCTGGCATTCGAAACTTCAGGAGTCTTCGGCCCTACCACCCTTAAGATGGTGAATGAAATAGACCGTAAAATCTTCTATATTCCAACTACTCCCTCTCGGGCATAGGCTGAGAGCCTGTACATTCTACCGCTCAACACGGTAAAGCCCGTGAGGTCTTGTTCCAGTCTGGGGAGTGTGACATGCGAAGCATCCATCATGGCTCGAAGAAGCTACGCCACCTATTGAGCAGTGAAATCACTAGGCATTGTCCCCCTGTAACATATTTTGAATATGGGAATATTCATACAGTGTTATTTAATCAGGGAACAATGAGGGTATTTTTTTGGCATTTCGGTGGGCTTTGTGGTAATGCACTGATACTAGGTACAGCACAAATTCAATCCCAATAATATCTTCCCGTTGACATATTGGGATTTGAACCCGGTTCCATTGGATTACCAATCCAGTTGCATGACCACTCCACCACACCTCCCACATACACCAATCCACACACACATACACCCATAAACACTCGCACACACACACACATACAAACATATACCCATCCACACACACACACACACACACACACACACATCAATCCATCAACACACACACACACACACATACACACATACTAACCTGCATCTATATCTGACAGGTTCCACACATCCACCAACCTGAGGGCGCCAGAAATCCACCAGATGGGTCTGGACGAGGTGGCACGCATCGAGGGGGAGATGGCCAAGGTAAGGTTACTATAGTCCATTCATTATAGGTAGACCAAACATCTCGACCACTAACCTTGTGAGGGAGATGGCCAAGGTAAGGTTACTATAGTCCATTCATTATAGGTAGAACAAATATCTCGACCACTAACCTTGTGAGGGAGATGGCCAAGGTAAGGTTACTATAGTCCATTCATTATAGGTAGACCAAACATCTCGACCACTAACCTTGTGAGGGAGATGGCCAAGGTAAGGTTACTATAGTCCATTCATTATAGGTAGACCAAATATCTCGACCACTAACCTTGTGAGGGAGATGGCCAAGGTAAGGTTACTATAGTCCATTCATTATAGGTAGACCAAATATCTCGACCACTAACCTTGTGAGGGAGATGGCCAAGGTAAGGTTACTATAGTCCATTCATTATAGGTAGACCAAATATCTTGACCACTAACCTTGTGAGGGAGATGGCCAAGGTAAGGTTACTATAGTCCATTCATTATAGGTAGACCAAATATCTCGACCACTAACCTTGTGAAGGAGATGGCCAAGGTAAGGTTACTATAGTCCATTAATTATAGGTAGACCAAATATCTTGACAACTAACCTTGTGAGGGAGATGGCCAAGGTAAGGTTACTATAGTCCATTCATTATAGGTAGACCAAATATCTTGACCACTAACCTTGTGAGGGAGTTGGCCAAGGTAAGGTTACTATAGTCCATTCATTATAGGTAGACCAAATATCTTGACCACTAACCTTGTGAGGGAGATGGCCAAGGTAAGGTTACTATAGTCCATTCATTATAGGTAGACCAAATATCTTGACCACTAACCTTCATTATTCCCTTTAGTACCGGTGACGACTTTTTAGTTTATTTTGGCTTCTGTTAGGCGATTTTGTTGAGCTTAGGAATGCTCTCCAGTACTCAAAATTATGTACATTATTTTAAATTACCCTTCTACCTAACACTTATTTTATTAATCTGCATAAAATGACTGAAGAATAACTAGAGTAAAGTTAATAAGACATCTCCAGTACTCAAAGGGTTACAGGCAGAACAAATAATTATGATGATGATGATGATGAATCATAGCAAAATGTTTAGTCTTAATTATAATACAAAACGGAACCATGGCTGGAAGTTAGAGACATGAGGATCAACATTATACCCTGTTCCAAGTAAGTAGGCCAAACCTCTTTAGCATTAACCTCTATAACTCATAAACGACTCGCGTAATTAAGCTAATATTTCTACCATTTAGGAGGGGTCAACCAAGAAAAAGGTGGGAATATTTACAGCCTATTTGCCGTTGCCCTTTTTGAGTTACAGAGGTTTGGTTTCACGATTTCTGGCCTACATATTGGGATACAGCTGAAATATAACAACAGACATCCCCGGTAGTGAAACGGTTAACACTTTGCCTGGATCCCAGGTTCAGATTCCGGAATATAACATGCGATATAATATTGATATCAAAATGATTTGTACTGATTTACAGTTACTTAAAATTAGTCATTCGACAAGCCATGACAACACTGTTAACCTCTTGACGAATTTTGACAGTATATTTTGGCTATCATTAGATGATTTTTTGCACCTTAAGAAGGACCTACAGGAATCTAAAGGATCTAAACCAACTCAATTATGCATCCGATTCTCACAGACCCTTCCTAAGCTGAATAAAAGCCACTAGTGATACCTAATTATAAACTATTAAAACAAGTCATAATCCTCAAGGGGAATAGGGGATAGAAGTAATTTAGAACTAATCTCCATAACTACCAAACTAAATTAAATTATGTTCAGTGGAATTTGTTTATTATCCCCCCTGGGTGAAAGGGGTTAGAATATGCCTCACATGCCTCCTGCGTGTCTGTCGTAAAAGGCTAGCGACAATCCACCTGGAAAAAATCTGCAGCAACAGAAAACAAACAAATGGCCTTGGACACGGACGGACCTACTGTTGATGAACTTTGAACAGACCTGGGCTGCCTAAGGATTTCTACTTGGAATGTATGAGGCGTGAATGATGACACAAAAGAAGGAGAGGCTCTGGAAGTGTTAGTGAATACCAGGCTGGATGTATGCGGAATGACTGAGACCAAATGGAAGGGTACATGTGTGAAAGAATGGGAATGTGGAATAGGTGTATGTGCTGGAGTGAATGAGATTAACCCTTCCTACCCGGTCTGCCTTAGGTAAGGACAGCACGAAAGAAGGGCCGCTACCCGGTATGCCTTATCTAAGGCATGAGCTTAATAGCCTAATTAAGCTTGGTCTGAACGCCGTGCGTACAACGTATGTCAACAAACCCAAGCGTTCGTCACCGCACCTCCGAAAACAAGAAGGAGAAGACTCCTCAATGTTATTGTTCTGACGTCATGACGAAATTAGTGTCTGAAAAGCCCCCATATTGGCAACATCTCTGCAATATTGGCTCCACTGAAATCGTCATCACAACTGAACCAGTTGACTTACAGAGCTCTACTCAATGCCAAAATACAAATTGAAAACCGCACTACGATTATAGATGAGTGGGAAAGTTCTAGCAGTGAAAAGAAACATAAATACGGTAGCCTAGGCCTAGACGTTTTTCTGCCATTTCGCCCGGGTAGGGGCGACCGTCATTGGGTAAGACAGCCCGGGGAGGAAGGGTTAAGGGAGCGAAAGAAGGTGCGTGTGAGCAATTATTGTTTGGGTAAGAATAAAAGTAAGAATACAAACATCGGTGGTTGTGTGTGTGTATGCACCAACTGAGGATAACCATGTAAGAGAGAAAGAGAAGTTCTGGGTGAATGTTGAAGTGTGCCTGGATAAGTTTGGTGAGAGCGAAAACATATCTGATTGGTGATATGAATGGGAAGGTGGGTGACAGTAAAGTTAATGGAGTGGTGGGAGGGTGGGGTTTACGATCAGAGGTAAATGGGAATGGCAGTGCACTTGTGAAAGTTTGTGTGGGGAGGAGGCTGTGGATAGCCAACTGCTTCTCCTGACATAGAATGATTTACAGGTACACAGGGATAGTGAAGTGGAGGAGGGGGAATGAGACAGTGTAACGGAAGGCACTGAAATTATATATGTGTGGATGAACGAATGAAGAATCCTGTGTTAGATGCTAGGGAATACAAGGGTATTGGGGGGGGGTTTGTCTGACCATTATGCAATAGTAACAAAAATTAGGATACAGAAAAAGTGAGTGAAGAGAGCTAGAGGGAGGCGAGAGGGAGGTGGTGTGGTGAAGAGGGTGGAGAGGTTACAGGAGGAGGAGATCAGGGAAGAGTTCAAGAGAGCAGTAGCAAGACGACTAGGTAGGTTTGACTTGGAGGGTATGGAGGAAGTGCAAGAGGTGAGGAAAGTGTTTAAGGAAGAGATGTGCACAGCATGTGAGGAGGTATGTGGAGTTAGGAGAAGAGGGAGGGGAGTGAAGGATACAGCATGGTGGACAGAAGAGATACATGTAGCTGGTGAAGATAAGAAGAAAGCGTATAGAGAGTGGTTGGGTAGTAGAGTGAATGAAGATTTGGAGAGACCAAAAAAGAGAGAGGTAGGCCTACTTGCAGAAAAAGAGAGTAGTGAAGAGAGTAGTGAAGGAAAGTAAGAGAAGAATAGATGAGGAATTTGGAATGAATCTAAATTTAAAATGGAGGGAGTGAAGAAATTATTCTGGAAAGAGGTCAAGATAGTTAGGGAGGGTAGCAAGGGAAGTAGTAAGGGTGTGAAAGATAAAGATAAAGAAGCAGGAGAGAGTTGAGAGATGGAGGGACTACTTCAACTAATTGTTGAACGTAAGGAATGAAACACCAGCAAACGTAGTTGGATAGGGTATGGGAGGGAGAAGAAGAGAAGTAGTGGAGGAGGAGGTGGGGATCAAGAGGTCAGAAGTGTGTGAAGCCATGAACAAAATGGATGGGGAAAGCATCAGGAATAGATGGAGTGTGTGGGGAAATGCAGAGGTATTGTGGTGAGATAGTGATCGAATGGGTATGGAAAATGTGTAAACTAGCATGTGAGAAGGGAAGTGCACCTGAGGACTGGAAGACAGGCATAATAGTCCCCCTGTATAAGGGTATAGGGGAAAGAGGAATGTGTGTTAAACACTGGGGGATAAGTCTTCTAAGTATAGTAGGGAAGATGTACAGTAGGGTAGTGATCGAGAGAGTGAGAGCGAGAAAGGAGAAATGGGTAGGTGATGAGCAGGGCAGATTAAAGAAGGGAAAAGGATGTGTAGACCAGATTTTTGCCGTGTAATGTGTTGTGGAGAAATATCTGGAGAAGGGACAACAGTTGTAATGCTGCCTTTATGGACTTGGAGAAGGCCTATGACAGAGTGGATAGAGAAGGTCTGTGGAGAGTACTGAGAATATACAGAGTAAATGGCAAGTTGCTGAAAGCAGTGAAGAGCATGTATGAGGGTCCAAAGGCATTAGTACGTGTGGAGAATGAACAGAGCGAGTTCTTTGATCTGAATGTTGAGTTAAAGCAAGGGTGTGTGATGTCACCATGTTTGTTCAATATATATAGGAACATAAGATAGTGTGAAACTGCACAAGGCCATGAGGCCCACACGAGGCATCTCCCATTCGCACCCAGCCCATATCATCCATATGGGAATCATTCAACCTCACCTCACACTCTGTGGCTGCACCCTTTTAAAAGACCATAACCTAACTCTTCCCCCCATGGAGTCATGAAAGAAATACAAGGAAGAGCAGTGGATGTTGGTGCACCGCTGATAAGGGAAGGAAACTAGTGGAAGTTGCATGTAGCGCTGTTTGCCGACGATACAGTTCTGATGAGCGATAATGGCAAATATGTTTGGGACTGTGTGGAAAATGGAATCGAAAGGTAAATGTGGGGAGGAGTAAAGTTATGGTCTTTGAAAGGGGTGCAGCCACAGAGTGTGAGGTGAGGTTGAATGATCAGGCTATGGAGAATGTCAGTTCATTTAAGTCTTTGGGAAGTGAGTTGAGTAAAGATGGGATTATGGATGAAGAAGTGCAACAGGGGAAGAGGGATGTAGGAATGCTGAAAGCAGTAACAAGAGATAGGGTGGTCAGAATGGAAGTAAAGAAGTCCTTGCATGCCAGTGTGGTAATTCCGACATAGACTTACGGGAGCGAAGCATGGACGTTGATGGAGAGACAAAAACCAAGAGTGAGAGGGGTGGAAATGAGTTACTTGAAAAGTGCGTGCAGAGTTACATGGAGGGATAGACAGACGAATGAGGAAGTATGAGAGCGGTGTGCAGTGGATGTAGATGTGCTGGAAAGTGTGAAAAGGAGCACCTTGAGATGGTTCGGCCCTGTGGAACGTATGGGAAGTGAGAGAATGACTAAGAGAGTGTACGAGAGTGGAAGGACCGAGAGGGAGAGGTTAACCGAGAGAGAGGTGGAAGGATTATGGATGGAGTTAGGAAGTACTGTATATGTGTGAAAGCGGTGCTGGATAGGAGGAGGGGCGTCGACTGACTGGTGTTACGACCGGCACTACGAAATAAACAAGGGCACTTAATATTGGACTAGATGATAGGCTATATCTGCAACAACGGTACACTAATTCCAAACCCTCGAACTATTACGCCGGTGAACAAAACACTTAAACCCTCCACAGTTAATCTACTGGATAACGGGGTATCAATTAACTGGGTTTTAGTGCACTTCTACAAAGGCTTTCCGGTGACGGCAAAGCCTACTCACAACAGGAGTACTTTACGTTAATAAAATGCTCTCAAGTAATAACAATGCTTAAATAAACTATAACAAGATTTAATAAAGGAGTATATGCTTACGTTAACTTTAGTGTGAATCTGTACTCAACACTAAACTCTTCAATGCTCTATGAAAACACTGGAAGTCTAGTCCTACAGCAAACAGATATGGAATCTTCTGAAAACGTCTGATGCTCTAAGATGCTCGTCAAATATAGAACAGAAATAATGCAGGGGCAGGACACCAAAGCGTGTATCTTAAATACACCAACAAGTAGGATACATATATATAAAACAAGGGAGTGCAACAACTCTGTGACAGCACTAATAATAGCCACTCAAAACAGTACTTCCTTAGCCAAAGTAACAGCCATACTGGGTTGTGCACCATGCATCAACCTAGGTTAAAATAATACGTGAATAATTCCTAAAGCATACACAGTTAAAGTTAATAAACACAATGCTGTCTTTATTACTAATAAAGTCTAGCAGCGGCATAAAAGGTACCAGGAGGCTAGGCAGAGCGCAAGCATGCTCGTAGCCTACTGTCTCCCCTTGAACAGATTTCCCTTAGGTTACGTTAAGTGACTAGGAGGCTCTCTTGGTAAGTCCAGATCTCAAGTATCTGGTCTTACCCTGGCGCTCTGCAAAGGTCAACAAAATGAGGTAGCAAGCATACAAGTACGAGTAGGCAAAAGCCATTCGCTTGTATACTGCTACACTCGCAAAGAAAAAATATGCACAAGGGTTACAGGCTAACTAGCTCCGTCGAAGTCGTACAGGCTCTGACTTGCCATATACTTAACTCAGACAACGACCAAAGATACCCTCCACTGTCTAGCATTAAATAGTAACAAAGAACAACTCAATAATTAGAAGCACCCAATGATAATATGACTCCATGTGACTATGACTAATAATCCCTAAAGCTAGTGCAAAACATATATGTGAGAACTGGTGCTGGTAATACGACTGGCCGACTATGGAAGTCGTATGCAGAACCAGAAGGGATAAGTAATTGAATAAAGATAAGAAGTATTGGAAAAGAAGAAGTTCAGAGAGAGAAAGCTCTAAGGAGACACGCGGGTAAGAGCCCCCCAGCACCAACACTGAGACAGCGGCACCCAATCACAGACCACTACGTCATGAAGAGCAGGCGTCATATGATGCGCCAGGCCCGCCGGCCAATCACGAGCGTGGGAAAACTCCGCCCGAGCGAGGAAGGCACACGTACATACACACGCACATAATACCACCTCGCTGCCTCCTTCGTTCTCTCTCTCCTTGCAATTCACACTACATATCTTATACTCTATCACTGATATAAAATACTTCCCAGTGTCACAGACAAGAATAAAGACCACCACTGATCTGTCTGTGACAACATGAATACTAAGAAAGATAGAACATCATTCTACGATTATTATAGCCCATTTCACTGCCCTGGCGAGCGCTAGCGAGTACGAGCACATTCTGGCAAGCTGGCCAGCGTAACACCCCGCCCAAGATATGTGGAAGTTTTCCTCAGGTAAACGCCACATCTGACCAGACAGAATGCTCACCAACCCCGCCTCACCCAGCTACTCCCCCATGTTGTGAAAACAAGGCACAATCACAAACAGAAAACACTTCATTATATAAAAAAAATCTACACAACACTTCCCCAAAATAATAGTATCATTTTTTGTTTTCTATATTCCAACTTACTTCCTCTCGGGCATAGGCCGAGAGCCTTAACATTCACCGCTTTACAATGAACAGTGAAGCCTGTGAGGTCTTGTTCCAGTCTAGGGAGTGAGACATGTGAAGCACGTAGAGTACAACGAGCACCTGCCATCTTGCCTTCACATGAGGCACGGTGCTCACTCATGGCCCGAAACGACCCCATCTCTGAAGCCACCTCGTTCTCGTGCTTCACTGTCTCAGCCCCTACACTCGGACTCTCACACTTACACACACACAACGCCACCTGTTGAGCAGATAACTCACCAGGCATTGCACCCCAATAGCATATTTTGAACATGGGAATATTCATACAGTGCTATTTAATCAGGGAACAATGAGGGTATTTTATTGACGTTTCGGTGGGCTTGTGGTAATGCACTGATACCAGGTACAGCACAAATTCCATCCCAATAATATCTTCCCATTGATACATCGGGATTTGAACCCGGGACCTTAGGATTACCAGGCCAGTGGCAAGACCACTCCACCACACCTCCCCTAATTAACAATATTACGCTCATCGAGCAAGCTTCAACAAGACTAGCCTACTAAGACAAAACTCAGAATGTCTTAGATTCTTGCTGTAACATACTGCACTTATATACTATCAAAAGAAAGAGTTTTTATGTGAGGTTTTTGTATTATTTTTAATAGTGTTTTTGGCGGCTTTGCAATACAGGGTCAAGCCTAATTTTTCTCCACTCAACCCAACACACCTGTGGTGATCTACCCTGGGTCCTCCAACCTGGACAAACAGTCAGCTATCACATTGTCACAACCGGCAATATGGCGAATGTCTAGGTTATACTCCTGCAACATTAAGGACCATCTGGTTAGCCTCATATTCCGGTTGTGGAACTGATTCAAAAACTTCAAAGGGTGGTGGTCAGTGTAAATCACCACGACTGGGCCAAAAGCGGGAACATACACCTCAAAGTGCCTGAGCGCCAGCACAATGGCCAGAAGCTCCTTCTCTACCACCGAATAGTTCTTTTGTGCTGAGTTGAACTTCTTGGAAAAGAAACTTACTGAGTGTTCCACACCTTCTATGTCTGTTTGTAACAAGACGGCACCAGCCCCTACACCGCTAGCATCTGTCGCTAGATGAAAAGGTCTTGAGAAGTCTGGGGCCCTGAGTATGGGGTGAGTGCACAAAAGATGCTTCACCAGTGAGAATGCTTTCTCACACTCAGGTGCCCACCCAAACTTTTTCGTCTTTGCAAGTAAATCAGTCAGAGGAGCCAACACCGAGGAGTATCCGCGGATGAATCTGCGGTAATACCCAATCATGCCCAAGAACCTCATGATTTGTCCTTTGGTGGTCGGCCTGGGGAACTGGTTAATAGCCTGTATCTTGGTTTGAGGGGGGGCACACCTGGCCTAACCCTACCACAAACCCTAAATACTGCACAGTTGCCCGAACAAAGTCACATTTGCCCAGATTGACCACCAAATGAGCCTCACTCAGCTTCCTGAACAATGCCCCGATGTGCTCGCAATGGCTTTCAAAGTCATTATCGTAGATTATTACATCATCTAGATAAATGGAGCAGTTAGGGATCTCTGCCACTAACTCGTTCATCAGGCATTGGAAGGTTGCAGGTGCATTTTTCAACCCATACGGCATAACGTTGCAACGGTAAGTGTTCCCATCCACCACAAACCCGCACACCAACTTCGCCCGCTCAGACAACGGCACCTGCCAGTAACCTTTGACAAGATCCACCTTGGTGAGGTAACGTGCACACCCGATCTTGTCAACACTGTCATCTACACGGGGAAGAGGGTAAGCATTGGTGGGGGTTAAGCCGTTCAACCGCCTGAAGTCAATGCAAAACCTGACCTTGCCGTCTGGTTTAGGCTGCAGAGTGACGGGAGATATCCACCTAACCGCCCCTTTTTCTATCAGCCCCTTCTCCAACATGTAGCCTAATTCCGCTCGGAGAGCCGGAAGTTTAATGGGAGGTACACGATAGGGCACTGATTTAAAAGGGGGGTGGTCTCCAACGTCTACATCGTGCACCGCATGAGTTGTGAGGCCTGGGTGCTCGGCAAAATCAGTGGGGTATAAACTGAACAGGTGCTGGATCGCTGCACGCTGTTGCTCAGGCAGGTGCTCAAGCGCTTCCACAGCCACCTGGTTCGTGTTCCCCGCCCACTGATCCGCCGAGACATGACAATCCCAACTTTCCTCCACCTGGGCCTCACTTTCCCCCTCTCCTTCTCCACCTTGGCCGCTGCAGACCAACACAGGGACAGTAGGCTGCTCAGGTGGGTGCCTCACGAACTCTTTTAACAGGTTCACATGACAGAGCTGATTTTTCTTTCGCCTATCTGGAGTAGCCACAAGGTAATTTAGGTCAGATAACTTCCTCACGACCTTGTAACGACCGACAAACTTGGCAGACAGGGGATGGCCTACTAAGGGCAATAAGACCAAAACCTCCTGTCCTACCACAAACTCCCGGAGCTTTGCCTTTTTGTCATACCGATCCTTCATCAAGGCCTGATTACCCACCAAATTTCTCCCTGCCAACTCCAGGCTTTTCAGCATCCTGTCTCTACTCTCGAGGACATACTTAATTAGAGAACATGGCGGCACAGTCCCTTCCCAGATCTCTCTCACCATGCTCAGAGGACCTCTAACCTGATGCCCGAAAACTAACTCGTTGGGGCTAAACCAAGGCTCTCCCCCGGTACCTCTCGTGCCGCAAACAAAACGTACGGTAGCCCCAGGTCCCAATCCTTGCCATTCTCCATAAAGTAGCACCGCAACATGTTTTTCAAAGTAGAGTGCCATCTTTCCAACACCCTTTGACTCTCTGGGTGATAAGCTGAAGAGACAACCATATTGATCCCATGCTGCTGCATGGTCTGTTTAAAGAGAGTGGACGTGAAATTTGACCCTTGGTCCGACTGAATTTCCTGCGGGTACCCGTATCTCGAGCAATACAACAGCAAGTTTCGCACAACAGTTTTAGACTTGCCATTTCTCATAGGGTATGCATCAGGGTAGCGAGTGGAGACATCCATGAGGGTTAGCAAAAACCTGTTACCTGCACTAGTGGGAGGCAGAGGGCCAACCAAGTCGATGATAACCTTGCTGAAGGGAGGACCAATAGCAGGCACTGGGAGCAACGGAGCCTTAGGTATGCTCTGGTTCGGCTTTCCCACCCTCTGGCAGGTACCACACATCGCCCCCCAGGCCGAAACTTGGGCTTTAATACCTGGCCACCAGAACAACCTAGATAACGAGGCCAACGTTTTACTCACACCCAAGTGACCTGCCAATGGAACATCGTGCGCCAACCGCAACAGGCTATCACGACACTTCTCAGGGACCACCAACTGGTCAACCACTCTTGCCCCACCATCCCAACTACGTCTGGGATCCAAAAAACGGCGATACAGGATTCCCCCAACATGAACAAAATCTCCCGGCTTTGCATCCCCGTCCTCATCGAGTTCTATCGCCCCGTTCCCACAACTCTCAAGCCCCGGATCTTCTACTTGCAACCGACATGTATCCGAGGGTGCCAACCTGTCTAAATGCTCCTGAAGCAACTTGTGGCCACCCCCGATACTGGGCTGCTCAAGCCTTGCCTGCTTCGCCTGGGACCGTTTCTGTCGCGGAGTGCTAACACGCCCTACCATGTCACTAGGGGGGACAGGTTCTGGGGCCACTCCGGACCTCATAATGGGTGCAAGTACCGAGTCACCAAGGAGTGTTGCTGCGTCCAAACTCTCAACCCGACCAGCCTTGACTTTCTCCTTCCGACCCTTCCTCCGCTTGTCTAAAACTTGGGTACTAGGCTGTGACACCTGAGCGGACTAAGACCTGGAGACAGCACACGCCATCTGCGGAATCTGGCACCTCTCGAGCTACTCTTGCCCCTCCCTACTCGTGTCGGCCGCCCTCTCGGCAACGACTAAGGGTGGAATTTCGGAAGTGAGCACCGCAAAGTCGTTACCGAGAAGGAGGTCGACCCCCTCAACTGGCAACTTCTCCACAACACCCACATCCAACTCTCGTGTCACACCGTCCACCTCAAGCTCCACTCTGACCAGCGGGTAAGACCGCGTAGCATTGATGCCTTGAACCACCACAACCCGAGCCGCGTTAATAGGCTTGCCAGTGAAATTCTTAACAAGTCTCTGGGAAACGCCCGTATCACGCAGCAACTCAAGCCTATGCTCCCCACCAACCCACCTCACAGTGCCGTGCCCCCTATGACCACAAAAAACATCTCGGACGGGTGACGAGCCCTCCTGCTGCTTCTGCACCGGCGGTGACTTCGCAACCGACTGTTTACCCCGGGCAAACGCGGAAGACCTCAAAGACACGCCGATGTTGCTCACTAGTGACATCACTGCTGTAGGCGGTGTGCTCGGACATGAGCGCGCAATATGCCCCTTCTTATGACACTTGAAACATTCCACTTCACCCTTGGACTTCCCCTGAGGTGGGTAAGGGCCCTGGCCTTTCTTTAACGGGAAGGGTTTCGACTTGGGATCAAAATTGGCAACAGTACTCTTAAATGGATAATTAGTTGTGTCATTAATTCAGGGGGGTGGAGTGGTACGCCCCTTGTTACCTGCCTCAGCTCTCTGTGCAGACCCGCACCCACGAATCAATGAAAACCTGAGGTCAGCCAGCTCAGCCACCTCCTGCAGAGTTTTTGGTTGCTTTTCTTTCAGGTTAAGAGTCAAGTCACTGCCAGTACATTTAAAACATTGCTCTAACAACACTAATTGCTTCACTGCATCAAAAGTAGTTGCCTTCTACGACCTTAACCAATTCTCAAATGCATCTGACAGCTCTCTAGCGTGTTCCTGGAAAGTACTCTAGCCCTAAATTTCAGCCTATAGGTCTCTGGCTGCAACTCATACGCCCTCAGGACAGCCTCTTTCAACGCCTCATAATTCACGCAGGAATCTAGGGGCAAAGCATCATACGCCTTGAGTGCTTTCCCCGTCAATCGTGACGAAACAAGGGCTGCCCATTTCTCCTCGAGCCATTGGTGCTCCCGGCACTTTTTCTCAAAACGGAGAAAGAATTCAGTAACTCCTATCTCATAAAACACTGGAACCAACTTTAGTAGATGCGACAGGGACTGGTCATGGGGTCGACCCCCCTGGACGACCCGGTTCCTCGTCACCTCTTCACGCGTTTTCTCTAGGTCAACATCGGCACAATACCTTGCAGACTCATACTGGAGCTCAGCCACTCGCTGCCGCTGCTGCTGCTCGAGCTCAGCCTCATGCTTCCGCTGCTCGAGTTTGGCGAGCTCGAGCTGAAACAACATCTCGGGAGTCAAACTTTGAAGTGGGGGTGCTACTATTGGGGACCCACCCCGTGAGTCACCTAGAGGCCTACCCAACCGCCAGCGGACATCGGCCTGCGGGAATGTACCCGGCTCGGAACCCGAGGGGGGCCCATGATAGGAGTTGAGTGGAATGGGGGCTGGGACGAAGGTGCCCCAGCTCCCGCTCCACCCGAACCCCCATGCACCCCACCCAGCACACAGGTAACCAGCTCACCTCTTGACAAACCGCTAGTACCGGAAAACCCTAAGACCGTGGCTACACACTGCAGTCCGTACCGGTCCAGTCCCGATACCCGGTCCGCCGTCACAGACTCCTCCAAAAAAATCCGAGCATCCTCCTCATTGTTCACCACCCGAACGCCGTTAACCAACTCCACCTTCTCCACCTCCTCGCCTGTCTCTCGCACTGTGCCCTCACTATGCTCAGACCCGTCCAGTGATATGATGGAGTCAACAGAAAAAAAATCTCAAGTCAAGACAAAAGTAGCCAAACTCTCGCGTAGCTTTATTCACAAAAAATATTCGAAGATGTTTTTTAAGTGCAATACTAGGTCACCAATAAACTCCAACAAGTTCTATATATCCTCAAAACAATGTCCACTGCCTACACTGCGAGAAATAAATTCTACCCCAAATGGCAATAAGATTTCTCCAAAAAAAAAAACTGCAATATTCAGTTCACTATATACTGGTCTAAGGTCGCCATTTGTTACGACCGGCACTACGAAATAAACAAGGGCACTTAATATTGGACTAGATGATAGGCTATATCTGCAACAACGGTACGGTACGCTAATTTCAAACCCTCAAACTAATACGCCGGTGAACAAAACACTTAAACCCTCCAGAGTTAATCTACTGAATAACGGGGTATCAATTAACTGGGTTTTAGTGCACTTCTACAAAGGCTTTCCGGTGACGGCAAAGCCTACTCACAACAGGAGTACTTTACGTTAGTAAAATGCTCTCAAGTAATAACAATGCTTAAATAAACTATAACAAGATTTAATAAATGAGTATATGCTTACGTTAACTTTAGTGTGAGTCTGTACTCAACACTAAACTCTTCAATGCTCTATGAAAACACTGGAAGTCTAGTCCTACAGCAAACAGATATGGAATCTTCTGAAAACGTCTGATGCTCTAAGATGCTCGTCAAATATAGAACAGAAATAATGCAGGGGCAGGACACCAAAGTGTGTATCTTAAATACACCAACAAGTAGGATAGATATTGTTACGATCCAGGTTCTACAAGACACAGGGCTCTTCATCATTGGACTAGATAAGGCTAAATGCAACAACGGTAACACTAGTTCCAACCCCTGCCTTAACCACTGGAGAACAAAACACCTATACCGCCCTGAGTTGTGCCTGGACAACGAGGTATCCTATGACTCTGTAAAAAGTGCACACTATAGGCTGATGATCACTGAAGCAGCCTATACTCATACAACATACGATTACTTTATTAAGGTATACAAGGAAAAAGATAGATAGCGTAATTAAATCGCAGCAACGATTTGATAGTAAACTAGAAGAAGGATAATTAATGTTACGTTAAATAATCAGTAAACTGTCACTCCTGTCTGAAAGAAAGTGAAACAAAGAAAGTCCTAAAGCATCTTGCAGGAATCTTCTGCAAAAGTCAGATGCAATTAAGAAATACATCTCGGATTCTGAACTGTGTATTATTATTGTGGGAACAAATATAGTGTAGGGACATACGGTGTTATCTGGCACAGGTGTAATTATAAAACAGTTGGCAGTCTAAACTCTAACCACAAAAAGATGTGCTTTCTCCCATCACGCACAAGCCTGCTCTGGTTGGGTCTCTCAGCAACAATCACGACTTACTATAAACATAAGGAACAATAATGCTGCACACATATACACAATGAGATTATAAACCCTAATCGGGGGGTCTGCCAGGTGGACGAAGTCTAGCAGGGGAGTCATAGGCTAGGCTACCTGGGCCGAGCCACCTGCTCGGTAGCCTAGTGTCGTTCTCAAGTCTGTGCGCCTAGTTACATTAAATGACGGGGTGCTCTCTTGAGAGATCCAGGTCTTGTGTACCTGGTTCTCTCCTGGTGACCCTCCTAAGTCAAAAGTTAACGAGCTAGCACAGTGCTGGGTGGACTAGGCAAACGCCCTCACGCCAACACAGTGCTAGGCTCTAAGGTACACAGACAAGAAAATGACCTAGGCCTCCGCAGGTATCCGGTACAGTTGCATAGGCTCAACGAAGTCTATGCTCATAGGAAACTGTAACGTGTACCCAGTCTAGCATCGACTGAGCTGGCAGACACCCAAGAAAATAAGGTTGGGGCAACACGATGAGTATGTCAAACCTCCCCAAGCCAAAATGGATAACCCTCTGATCCAAAATGCCTAACTAATTACATGTAATATCTCTGAGAGCTCGCTGTATAATACAGTGACGGATATATGAAGTCAACGTCAAGGGGAAGGGCAGTTAATTAATAGTAGGATATACAGAGAGAAGAAGGTAAGCAGTGGTAGAGAAAGTTCGCAATAGGGGGGTGAGGTGGGCTGATAGATTGCAATGGGATGTTAGCATTACAGCACTAAGAGGAGCTCTGCCCGTGGAAGTCACAAGGGAGTCCGTGCGTGTAGGCGCACCCATTCCCGACGCGGCGGGAAAGCGGTGACGGAGCAGGAGGGAGGAGCCCGGCGACGAATCGGCGCCCGAGAGATGACGTAACTAATCAAGTTGCACGATATCAGTCCGCCAATACCACCCAGCTCTGATTTTTTTCTCTCTCTCTCTCTCTCTCTCTCTCTCTCTCTCTCTCTCTCTCTCTCTCTCTCTCTCTCTCACTCACTCACACTCTCCAACTTCCACGAGTCATCTAATGCATTAAATCTATGACAGCTGGAATAAAATACAATGCATTGTCAATGGTGAAAATAAAGAGTATTTCTGGACTACCAGTGACACTATGATGCACTAGGAAGAAACTAGAACTTAATCAATAAACTACAGCCCATAACACTGCCAGGGGAGAGGGGAGAAGAGGATGGGGAGCCAACCGCTGCCCCCTCGTGGTCGTTGGGGAGCTGACGTGCGTCACAATACATATAAAACAAGGGAGTGCAACAACTCTGTGACAGCACTAATAATAGCCACTCAAAACAGTACTTCCTTAACCAAAGTAACAGCCATACTGGGTTGTGCACCATGCATCAACCTAGGCTAAAATAATACGTGAATAATTCCTAAAGCATACACAGTTAAAGTTAATAAACACAATGCTGTCTTTATTACTAATAAAGTCTAGCAGCGGCATAAAAGGTACCAGGAGGCTAGGCAGAGCGCAAGCATGCTCGTAGCCTACTGTCTCCCCTTGAACAGATTTCCCTTAGGTTACGTTAAGTGACTAGGAGGCTCTCTTGGTAAGTCCAGATCTCAAGTATCTGGTCTTACCCTGGCGCTCCACAATGGTCAACAAAATGAGGTAGCAAGCATACAAGTATGAGTAGGCAAAAGCCCTTCGCCTGTATACTGCTACACTCACAAAGGAAAAATATGCACAATGGTTACAGGCTAACTAGCTTCGTCGAAGTCGTACAGGCTCTGACTTGCCATATACTTAACTCAGACAACGACCAAAGATACCCTCCACTGTCTAGCATTAAATAGTAACAAAGAACAACTCAATAATTAGAAGCACCCAATGATAATATGACTCCATGTGACTATGACTGATAATCCCTAAAGCTAGTGCAAAACATGTATGTGAAAACTGGTGCTGGTAATACGACTGGCCGACTATGGAAGTCGTATGCAGAACCAGAAGGGATAAGTAATTGAATAAAGATAAGAAGTATTGGAAAAGAAGAAGTTCAGAGAGAGAAACAGTAGTACAGGGGGTTAGATTGGGGACAGATTGCAAGGGACGTCTAGGACCAAGCACACCATGCCAAGCTCTAAGGAGACACGCGGGTAGGAGCCCCCAGCACCAACACTGAGACAGCGGCACCCAATAACAGACCACTACGTCATGAAGAGCAGGCGTCATATGACGCGCCAGGCCCGCCGGCCAATCACGAGCATGGGAAACTCCGCCCGAGCGAGGAAGGCACACGTACATACACACGCACATAATACCATCTCGCTGCCTCCTTCGTTCTCTCTCACCTTGCAATTCACACTACATATCTTATACTCTATCACTGATGTAAAATACTTCCAAGTGTCACAGACAAGAATAAAGACCACCACTGATCTGTCTGTGACAACATGAATGCTAAGAGAGAAAGAACATCGTTCTACGATTATTATAGCCCATTTCACTGCCCTGGCGAGCGCTAGCGAGTACGAGCACATTCTGGCAAGCTGGCCAGCGTAACACTGGGGACAGAGATGCATGGGGCCGATTCACTCGTGTTTGGGGATCACGGCGTCTGGCAATAGATAGATAGATGTAGAGGATACAGTTTTTTCTCCTCCGAAGTTCCGTATCACTTAGTTGGTGTTCTTGTTTTTTATCTGTTTATGAAGAAGACAAAAGGCAAAGTTGTCTGTAGAAAGTGTCCTCCCCCCCCAAGTTAAAAGAGTGATAGGGAGCCAAATTTAAGGTACGTTCGAGTCATAATGTTTTGAAACATGGACATTTTAAGCAGTGTAAGTCATAAGATGAGGGAGAGACAAATTGAGGAAGAGAGTAATCGTAGTAGCAGTGGTAGTAGTAGTAGTCGTTCCATAGTCTGCCTGGCCGAACAGCCCCGAGCGTGTAAGAGAGTTCCAGAGCTTACTTGTTGAGTAGGAATGAGACTGGGAAAACAGGTTCACTCTTGGGTTAGAAAGTTGGACAGAATGAGGATGAAATTTGTGCTAAAAATGTACTCCAAGGGATGTTTCTAACCTGTGCCAGTTTTGGATCTCACCCATAAAGTATATCACCTCCCAAATACTTTAGTCTGTATAATTCCAGCTGACGGTAAATTGCTATCTTGCCATCCTGAATTACTTGGATATTAACAAGATTTTGTAGCGAAGTATGTTGCTCTTCTTTGTCTATGTTTATGAAGGACACAAAATGCAGGTTACCTGTAACAAGTGTCTCCCCCAAAAGCCGAATGAGTGACAGAGACCCAAATTTAAGGTAAGTTGGGTTCAAAATTCCTGGACACACACAGTTCAAAGCAGCCTAAGTCATAGGGTGAAGGCAATATTGATTGAAGGAGAGAGTTCCATAGTTTACTTTGCTGAGTACAAGAACGACAGACAAAAATGTGTCAATTCTTGGGTTGGAGAGCTGGAGAGAATAGGGGTGGGATTGTATTTAAAGGTGGGTGCCTCCCATTCGTCATACAGGAGGGGGTATGCACTGAGAGAGCTCTGAAGAACACTGATTACTGTAAAAGCTATAGAAGAGTGAGAGAGATGCAACATTGCGGTGTGTAGAAAGAGATTGTAAGAAATTAGTAAGAGGTGGTGAAATCATGGGGCGAAATGCTTTTGACTCTACTCTTTCGAGTTTTGCGCTATGGGTGGAACCTCCCCACACATGCGAACAATACTCAATACATAGGCGCACAGTGCCCCTATACAGAGCAAGAAACTGTGCGAAGGTGAAAAATCCACGGAGACGGTTGAGCACACCTAACTTCTGGGAAGCTGTTTTAGCAAGAGTGGTAGTATGATCTTTCCAAGAAAGGTCGGATGAAAAAGATACACTAAGAATGTTGAGAGAGAAGATGAATGGTCGATTTGTGTCTTGTAGAAGATTGCGATAGGTAGATAGAAGGAGAGATTGGATTTTGGAGGCATTACAAGTAAGAAGATTTTGTCTGTCCCAAACGGAGATAATTGATAGATCAGAAAATTGGCGTACTATAACCTTGTCACGTGACTTTTGGAGTTATTGCATGCTGGGTTGTTGTGAAAACCTAGTTGAATAGCGTAAAGTAGTCATCATCATATGGGTGGATATGGCTAGAGCTACAGTTGAGAAGTTTATTAAAGCATATTAGAAAGCGAACTGGAGACAGAACTCTGAGGAACACGAAAGTAGATAGGCTGAGGAAGTAAGCGATGGCCGTCCACAAGTAAGACTGATGGCCATCAGTCCGCAAGGAATAATCTAATTAATTAATTTCACTCGCAAAACCAAACACCTCCCTATGAAATTAGAGGCAAACTCTTTCGTCTCTGTCTCTCCTCTAACATCTTTCCTTCTTGCTGGAAGTTTGCTCTCATTCAACCTGTCCCAAAGAAGGGTGACCGCTCTCAACCCTCCAACTATCGTCCAATTGCTCTCATCTCTTGTATCTCTAAAGTTTTTGAAACTATTCTTGCTTCCAAATTTCTTAAGCATTTCTCTTCTCATAATATGCTCTCAGATCGCCAGTATGGCTTCCTTAAGGGTCGCTCTACTGGTGATCTTCTTTCATATTTTACTAACTCTTGGTCATCCAACTTTCGGGACTTCGGTGAGACTTTTTCTGTTGAACTAGACATATCGAAGGCCTTCGATAGAGTCTGGCACAAATCTTTAATTTCCAAACTGCCCTCCTTCGGTTTCGGTTCCTCCAACTGTACCTTTGTCTCTAATTTCCTTTCCGGCTGTTCCATAGCTGCGGTTGTGGACGGCCATCGCTCAATTCCTCATCCTATCAACTCCGGTGTTCCTCAGGGTTCTGTCCTATCTCCTATTCTCTTTCTATATTATTTTCATAAATGATCTTCTCAACTGTACATCTAGTCCCATCCATTCATATGCAGACGACTCTACTTTACACCACTCAATTATTTTTCCAGAACGCCCCAGCCAGCAGTCCCACAAAATTAAACGTAATGAAGCCATAAAATGCTTATCTTCTGATCTAGCTACTATTTCCAATTGGGGTAGAGAAAACCTTGTTACATTTAATGCTTCCAAAACTCATTTTATCCATCTTACTACCCGTCAGGAACCTCCAGAGGACTATCCCCTATTCTTCAACAATACAAAAATCAACCCTTCATCTTCCCTCAATGTTCTCGGTGTTTCTTTTTCTTCTGCTCTCACTTGGAAAGACCATATTACCAGTCTCGCTAAGGCAGCCTCCCAGAAACTGGGTGTGCTCAACTGCCTCAAAGGGTTCTTTACCCCTGTGCAGCTACTTGCTCTGTACAGGGGCACAGTGCGTCCTTGTATTGTTCACATGTGTGGGGTGGATCCTCTCTCACCACACTCCTAGATAAAGTAGAAAGGAAAGCCTTTCGTATCATTAACTCCCGTCCACTCACCAACTCTCTGCAATCTCTCTCTCTTCGCCGCAATGTTGCATCCTATTCTATCGCTACTACAATAATCAGTGTTCCTCGGAGCTTTCCCAGTATATATACCACCTCCTCTACGTAGGGTACGTAGTACTCGCCTTGCAACACAATCCCACCCCTACGCCGTGCAACTCTCCAATCCAAGAGTGAAACACTATTCTCAGACTTTCTTCTATTCAACTGCTGAGCTCTGGAACTCTCTCCCAGAATCAGTCTTTCCCTCTTCCTATGACTTAAATTGCTTCAAACTCCGTGTGTCCAAGCATTTTAGCTCGAACCTCCCTTGATTTCGGCTCTGTCACTCTTTGAACTCTGGGGGAGGCACTCACTGCAGGCAGTTATGCCTTTTGTCTCCCTCATTCACATAGACAACAAAAATAGAGAAATAGGAACCGATGGAGGGTTTGGATATTAGAGATCTGTGTCAGACTCTATCGAAGGCTTTCAATATGTCAAGTGCAATAGAAAATGTCTCACCGAAGTCCGGAGGGGAGGATGACCAAGAGTTAATAAGATAAGCAAGGAGATCACCAGTAGAGTGGCCCTTAAGGAAACCATAATGGCGACCTGAAAGCAGATAATGGAAAGACAAATGCGTGTAACATTTTGAATTAAAAAATAGTTTTAAAATCTTTAGAGATGCAAGAAATGAGAGCTATTGGACAATAGTTGGAGGGTTTAGAGCAATCACCCTTCTTTGTGACAGGTTGAATGAGAGCAAACTTTCATCTAAAGGGAAAGACGTTAGAGGAAAGAAAGAGAAAAAAATAGTTTGCCAAGGCATGGAGTCAGCCAGGAAGAAAAAATTTTGAGTAAAACACGAGGAACACCATCTGGTCCGTACACCTTCTTAGAATTAAGCCTAGAGAGGGCAGAAAGTTCATCCTAAGAAGAGATCATGATATTAGGCATAAGTGAGAGGGGGGTGGAGAGGAAGGAGTATTACCGGAAAATCATCATAGGTGAGGTGAAGTTTTTAGCGAAAGTTTGAGGGAAGGGTTCTCTTTTGTGAGAGGATGAGGTGACAGCAGAGTGGAAAAGATGAGGGAAAAACGAGGAAGTTAAATTGCTGGAGAGGTTTTTTGGGTAGATGGCAAAGGGCTTAAAAAGAGCTAGAGTTGGAAAGTTCAGAGCATATTTTATTGATGAAAGAATTTTTGGTGAGTCAAAGAACATATTATGCTTAATTCTAAGTATGAAACACATAATTATAGTACAAGAGTATTGAGTTTGAAGGCGACGGCACCATTTGAATGCTTCCTTCTTATTGCGGACAGCAGTAGAACAAGTGGAAAGTACTTAGAATATACAGAGTAGATGACAAGTTGCTGAAAGCAGTGAAGAACATGTATGAAGGTGCAAAGGCGGCAGTACATGTGGAGAATGAGCAGAGCGAGTTCTTTGATCTGATTGTTGGGTTGAAACAGGGGTGTGTGATGGCCCTGTGGTTGTTTAATGTATTATGTATGGAGTCATGAAAGAAATACAAGGAAGAGCAATGGATATTGGTGTATTGCTGATAAGGGAGGGAAACGAGTGGAAACTACCTGTACTGCTGTTTGCTGATGATACAGTTCTGATTAGCGATAATGAATGGGAGTTGCAGGGTCTGGTAATTATGTTTGTAACGGTGTGCGAAAAACGGAATCTGAAGGTAAATGCAGGGAAGAGCAAGGTTATGGTCTTCGAAAGGGGGGAAGCCACAGAGTGTGAGGTGAAGTTGAACGGTCAGGCTATGGAGACTGTCAGATAATTTAAATATCTGGACAGTGTGCTGAGTAAAGATGGGAGTATGGATGAAGAATTGCGGGAGAGGGTGCAACAGGGGAAGAGGGTTGTAAGAACACTGAAAGCAGTAACAAGAAATAGGGTGGTCAGCATGGAAGTGAAGAAGTCCTTGGATGACAGTGTGGTAATCCCGACATTGACTTACAGAAGCGAAATATGGACATTGGTGGAGAGACTCAGACCAAGATTGAGAGGGGTGGAAATGAGTTACTTGAGAAGTGTGTGTGGAGTTACATGGAGGGATAGACAGATGAATGAGGAAGAGGGAGGTGTGGTGTGGAGATAGATGTGCTGGAAAATGTGAAAAGGAACACCTTGAGATGGTTCGGCCATATGGAATGTATGGGAAGTGAGAGAATGACTAAGAGGGTGTACGAGAGCGAGGTGGAAGGACAGAGAGGGAGAGGTAAACCGAGAGAGAGGTGGAAGGATGGAGTGAAGAAGTATATGAATGAAGGCAGTGCTGGTTGGGAGGAGATGCGTCGACGGACTCGGGTCAGAGGTGCATGGGGGCGTTTCTTTCGTGGCCTACACTTCGGGAATCACGGCGTCAGGCAATAGATAGATAGACAGATAGTAGAACAAGCATGAGTAAAGCAAGCTTATTGCCAGTTAGTTTGAGAGAAAGAAAATGGGATGTATGCTTTCGTGCCCGAAAGGATTACCTCAGTAATGCGCTTGGCATTATTCCATGGAAAATCAGAGAAGTACTGCCAAAGAGCCTCCAAGTCGGCATTGCAAAATGCCACAAGCGCTGTCAGCTGGGTGGTCCAGAAGGCCGTACTGGAGAGACAGGACATGTAACGGAGGCAAGGTTAAGAAAAGCACAACGGTGGGAGAAGATTTACAGTGTAGGCAGAAGGATTAGAGGTTAGAAATAACTCAAAAATGTTGTGCCGATCTCCATGGTAGTCCGGGAAACGGGTGGGGTGCTGAACTAACTGTATTAGGTCATTTACGATAGAACATATGTAGACTTATTCACGAAGTTGTCAGTTAAATGAGAGGAGAGCCATTGGTGGTGGTGAACATTGATATCTCCTAAAATGGATATTTTAGAGAAGGGAGAGATGGATAGAATGTGTTCCACTGTAGCAGTAAGATAGTCATCGAATTTTGGATAGTTAGTAGAATTGGGGGAGAGATAAACAGCACAGACATATTTCGTGAGAGAGTGACAAGATAGCTTAAGCCAGAGAGTTGAGAATTCAGAAGAGTCAAAGTTGAGAACACGAGTAAGAAAGATTGTTGCATACGTACACACAGCATCCATTTTTGGCTTTGAAATGAGGATAGAGGTAGTAAGAGTATACAGAAAAGGGTTTGCAATCAGTAGTCCCAGACAACTGTGTTTTGATGCAAAAGAGAAGACCAGGATTGGCAGAGGAGAGGTGTTGTTCCCACAGAGTGAAAGTTAGAGGAAAGGTCAATAATGTTGCAGAAATTGATAGCAAGGGTATAGAAAGTAGTCCAGAGCATTTTGGCGAGTCACTTCCCGCATAATTCTCACATATCTTTCCTAAATAGCATAATATCGTCTAATGGTAGCCAGAATAAACGGTCAAAATGCGTCATAATTTTCACAGGGCTAATTATTGAGATATCAGTTGCTAAGGGCTGAAATAATACATCCCAATGCATCCATTGAATGATATTTATCAAATTTTTCCTTCTAGAAGGCGGCTGACGTCATTATATATATATAGTATTGTAGAACATCAAGGTATTCAAGAGCCTTCATACACAGTAATACACATTTTTTGAATGATCAGAATAAAGATTTGCGAGCAGCACAAACCTAAATTGTTTTTCTTAAACTTGTAACTTGCGTACTTGAGTGTTTACATTATTTGTGTGTATTCAGTAGTTAGTAGGGTGTATGTAGGATATTATATATGTATGGCTTCTTTTTATTATTGTCTGTGAGCACTCATGAAGCAAATTTCATGTTTTGTTTTGTTTTACGTGACAATTAAGTATTTGTTATTTAATATTATTCACTAACCAGATTGTGAATGAGCTGGGATACAACATGACAGTGTCAGAGTTCTCAGCCATGATCAAGGACGACCCTCAGTTCTACTACGACAATCCTGATGACCTGCTGGGGGCCTATCAGCACCAGGTGTATGACGTAATCACCCCAAGGCTGCCTCTAGTTTTCACCAACATACCCAAGGCTAATCTCAGGTACACTCGGATGCCATAGTCTCTAACCCCCTCTTTATGTAATTATAACCATCTGAATTGATTTTTGGATATAACGTGATTTTTAATAACTAGTATTATATACGTTTGTAGCTGATGAATTAATTATTTTAATCAAAAATTCGTTTCCAGATATATATACTTCCATAATTAGAAATAGGTGAAGTCCACGAATTAATATATGTGGAGCTACAGACCATGACCAATAGTATACCAGGTCATCCCACCCAGTTGTAGTGCGCAGATGGCTGACGTCACACCGAGTCTGTGAGCGAGTACTGCCTCGGTACTGCCCACCCCCCAGTTTTTCTCTCCACTTCCCCTACTCACCCCCCAGCCTATATCCCCCTACCACCTCTATCGGAGAGAAATAGCGAGCGACGGACAGTCGGACACACTATGACTCTCTTGAAGCTAACATAAATATGTTCAGTGCCATGACGGCTTTAATTAGTTTGTTCTGGGTATCATTAAATGGATTGTACCAGATTAGGAAGAAGCTATGGGGGTCAAAGTGGTAGTTAGGTACCGGTACCTATATTTGTTCTTAGAGACCATTCTCAAGCTAAATATCATCATCTAGATTATTCTAGAGTTAGCTAAAGTATGATGACACTGATGTAATGGTAGTGAAGGGGTTAAGTTAACTCTACATTACACCCTTACCATACCTTCATCTCCCCTCACTTCATGAACAACCATAATTTCCATTTCTTGCTCTGTACAGGGGCATAGTGCGTCCTTGTATTGAGTATTGTTCACATGTGTGGGGAGGTTCCTCTCACACCGCTCTCCTAGACAAAGTTGAAAGGAAGGCTTTTCGTATCATTAACTCCCGTCCACTCACCAACTCTCTGCAATATATCTCTCTCCGCCTCAATGTTGCATCGCTCTCGCTATTCTATCGCTACTATAATAATCAGTGTTCCTCGGAGCTTTTTCAGTGTATACCATCTCCTTTACGTAGGGCACGTGGTACCCGTCTTGCAACTCAATCCCACCCCTACTCTGTGCAACTCTCCAACCCGAGAGTGAAACGTTACTTTCAGTCTTTCTTCTACTCAACAGCTGAGCTCTGGAACTCTCTCCCAGAATCAGTCTTTCCCTCTTCCTACGACTTAACTTGCTTCAAACTCTGTGTGTCCAGGCATTTTGGCTCGAACGTCCCTTGATTTTGGCCCTGTCACTCTTTCAACTATGGGGGAGGCACTCGCTATAGGCAGTTCTGCCTTTTGCCTCCCTCAATCACATACACAAAAAAAAAAAAAAAAAAAAAAAAAAAAAAAAAAAAAAAAAAAAGATAGGGTAACTAATGTGTAAATTATTATGCAATGACAGAGTACCGACAAAAGAAACATTTTCGTTTGCTATGTTTACAAGCACCAAATAAAACATTACACAAGTACATAATAGGCCCAGGTACTAGCTAGGCTTCTTGATTGCACATTTAATTGACATACACAAATGTTTATCATTGAATGTTATACGTATTTACTAATTAAGATGGCATAGATCAATTATGTTAAAAAAGTTTGTTCCTTCCCATTTGCCATTCGGTTGAGAGAGAGAGAGAGAGAGAGATTGATTGATTTTGCCCCGAGGGGCGAGTTTATTGAGCAGCGCCCCCCATCCTGTGAGGGGACAGCCACTGGTAAGGCGATACATACTGCTCAAAGAGCCATTATTCCACTGAAACAACAGCATCGTCGTCTGGTTACATTCATATTTGTGTTTATAAATCAGGTTGGCATTATTCAGATGTGTTATTATAGTTTCCTCATTTAATTGCCACATGGTCTGTATATACGTATCTCATGAAAAAAAAAAAATGTAATGAATGAATTATTAATTGACAGGTTGTAAATAATAGCACTACAAAACTAGTGCAATCATATGAGGAGACTGTTCATATTTTTCATTACATCAATGGTTATTGAGGTCATAGTTAGCTGAATACAATTATTACATATATGATGTGACTAATATTTCAACTACATAAATTATTATCCAATAATAGTACCACAACTATATTACAATCATATGAGGGACACTTCACATTATTCATTACATCAACGGTTATTGAGGTCATAGTTAGCTGAATACAACAGTTACATACATAATGTGACTAATAATACCAACTACCGAAGTTATAATGGAATTATAATACTACAAATATATTACAATCATGAGGGACATGGTTCAAATTTTCATTACAATAATGGTTATTGAAGGCATAGTTAACGGAGTATGACCAGTGGAGAAGTTTACATGCCCATAGTAATATAATATTTAGTAGGGTGTGTGGTTATGGGAGAGAGGGAGGGGGGTTGTAGGAGGTTGAGGAATGGGAGGGAGAGAAGGAGGAGTAGGGGGGGGGGGGGGGGCAAGAGGAGGTAAGGTACTCCAGGGAGGAGGTGTGTGTCAGAAGGGAAGTGCGTGTGTGTATGTGTTGGGGAGGGGGGGACATACTACATATAAATAAGTTATTTAGGGCCAGCAATAGTACTGAAGATAAAAATGGTAGTATAATAATAATAATAATAATAATAATAATAATAATAATAATAATAATAATAATAATAAGGGGACAACAGAGAGAGAGAGAGAGAGAGAGCCTTAATCAGAGTTGTCGAGGTTCGAGTTTTCACGCACATTTGGGATACTTTAGAGGATTATTTGTCGGAATATTTCGAAAGATTACATAATTTTAGGTTCCTTCTAAGACACAGTAATAACATAATAGCCAAGAAGCCAAATAACCAACAATATCATGTCAGCTAAGCTTGATGCTGACAGAAGATTAAAAATAAGTAAAGATTGGGCTATTGTTGGGCTACTTTCTCAGGCATTTGGGCTGGATTTTAGCTGTTGACAACTCTGACCTCTGTCCTTTCTCGTTCACTAGGCCTCCGCGCCGAGAGAAATGGGGCAGGGGAGATAAAGGGGATTAAGAGAGGGGGTTGTAAGGGTTTCTTGCCAAACACTTCCAAAGCAGTGAACGTCCCCGATTAATTTAATGCTCTTGTGTGCAAATAACTAATGCACTTCAGTTCCAACACTACAGGTAAGTAAGTAAGTAAGTAAATAAGTAAAAGTAAGGTGATACCTTAGTTTATCAGTTAAGTTTGCCTTGACATGGGCATGAGATAAAAGACTAATTATGTTGGAGACATACAACATTTTATATTGCAACCCTTTATTACACCCAAACACTGCTAAACTGTTAGGCATTTTTACACCCTTGGCACATTTTATTCAGAGGATTTGAGACAACAGATCAGATGACCTGTCTGACCTGTGACCCCACTATAACTGAGCCTATTAAATAAGTGTTTATCATTGTCTGGCAACCTCCTTTAAGGTCTATACTCAGTAAGACGGTGTGCGTGAGCGGGACACAAATATGCCCTAGTTTTGAAATTTATAGACGTTCGCCCCATTAGTCTGGTGATTTTAGGACCTTTCGCCCAATTTCTGTAAATTCTAAGATATTCTGTGCCATTTAGGTGTTAATCATAAAAAGTCAGCTTGAAGCATTGGTATCAAAAGATAGACAAAATAACGTAGTGACAATATTTATAATTAATTCACTGGCAACTATCACGCGATTATATTCAGCTTAGGAAGGATCTATGGTAGCTAAAAGAAATAAATTAGATAATATGTAGCCATTAAATTGTTAAAGGTCAATTCTAAGCTGAATATAATCATCTAATAGTTGCCAGAATATAACGAAAGGGACGTCATCGGTACAGAAGGGGTTAAGTATAGTCTCCAGATTTGTTTAGTAGGACCATGAAATTATGAGGTTCTATTCTTAGTTATATTAACTATGGAAAATTGCCAGAATTAATTTTGACACCATTCAAGCAGGAGCACTTTATTGACAACGTTTAGGAGAAGGCTTCTTCTGGTCACTGAAGAAGCTATCTAAAAAACGTTGTCTATAAGGTGCTTCTCAATTAAGGGGAGATGGCCCGTTGTTTCTAGTCCCTCTTCTCCCTCATGCTTAGCCCTATTAGTTTTCAGATATTCAGACGTTTGGTCCATTAGTTTGGCGGTTTTAAAACCTTTCTCCCATTTTCTGTGTCAATATTAAGACTTTTCGTGTCATTTATGTGTCGATTTATTTTCTAGCGAGCGATAGCGAGCCTGTAATTTAAGAGGAACCGGCCTTCGGCCAGGACATTTTTCTACCAAAATATGTACGAATATATCTTGAAAGGGGATCCTGGGGATGTGATTTCAAGTTTGATGGAGGTCTAGGGAGGAAACTAAACAAATAATACATACATGAACAAATCAACTAAAAAACGAGCCATCTCCCCATAGTGATGTTGTATTGATTTTCTTTTTGGTGAGTGTGGTCGCGGCTCCTAAACCTGGAGGTCCTTCAGCCATCTACCAGGTTGGTTCCTATGATGGTACTCGGCCTGGGATACTCTACGTCAACACATACCACTACAACGCAACGTAAGTCAATACCATTTATTACCATTGTCAAAATCCATCTGACTTTAAGGGGGATGGGCTGGTTTTTCTGGCACTCTTCTCCCTCGTGTTTAGCCCCATTGATTTGTTTTTATTTTAAGCCGTTCGGCCCAATAGTTTGCCGATTTTATGACTTTACGCTCCATTTTGTTGTCAATATTAAGACCTTTCGTGTCATTTGATGTCGATTTATTCCTGGCGAGCGAAAGCGAGTCTGTAATTTTAAGAGCAAACGGCCTTCGGCAAGGACATTTTGCTACCAAAAAATTTACAAATTTATCTTGAAGGGGGTCTACGGGTTTTTATTTACAGGTTGATGGAGGTCTAGGCAGGGACGTACAAAAAATGATAAGGATAAAACAAATAGCAAATATATACGCCCATCTCTCCTTAACCCGTTAAGCGCGAGCTATATGTTGTGAACACCCTACTGCCAGGCGACTATATTAGGCCCCATTCCCACCTAAAATTGTCATTTTACGATAAATATCGTTATTATTTATTCATATGCGCCTATTTTATGTTTAATATGAAGATAGTGTGATGTTAACCACTCCGTTAGAACCGCAGGGCTTGTCCTACAGTGACTCGCTAGGATCGCCAGGGCAGTGGATGTGACTACAGTTTATGTATTAGGGTGTGCTTTATTTCATATGAAAGCTCATGTCATGGGCAGTCCAGAAAGGCTCTTTGTTTTCACCCATGTCAAGGCTTTATATATTTAATTGTAAAGTATATGTTTTATCATTAACTAGTAATGATGGTATCTGGGAGAGAGAGAGAGAGTAGAACAGAGTGAGAGGGGGCACGCAGTGTTTTTGTCCCGCTCGATGACGTCACGGCTGGCTGCCTCGTGGGGGTTGGTTGAGGGAGGTCCTTACCATGTTGCTAGCTTCTTTGCTAGTGGCTAGAGGACTTGTTACCGCTTTACTCTGCGCGGTGCAAACTAGTCCCGGTATATATACAGGTTCCTCGCCACTCTCTCCCTCAGATCTGGTTTCTAGAACGCATCTCTCTTTATCCTTTGATACCTGTCGCCCTCGCTGCACCTGAGAATCTTTTCCTCTGCCTACCTCTCTCTTTTTCCATATCTTTCACCACCTTTTATTAATACCATATCCCCTCTGGTTAACTCTGCAAAATCAGCTTCATGCTGGCCAGTTGTATTGTGCGTTAAGGTCTGATATAACCCATGTATGTTAGTTGTTAAGATAAGTTGATCACGAAGCATTGGTTGGCATTTATATTGTTTAAGTACCGTTTCCTATAATTATTAGTGTTCTGCTGGATTAGATAATGCTAGACTAGGGGTCTGATATTATAAGGTATTGTTTCCTATGAGTGCTGGCTTTAGGAAAAAGCTGCACGACATACCTGAGAACTGGAGTCGATTGAGTAAATTCTAGTCTGTGTGCCATTGAGAGTAGAGCATGCACGAATGAGGGCTTTTTGCCTATACCATTCTGCACTGTTCTAAGCTCGTTGTTTGTCTTTGAGGTACGCCAGGAGAACGCTTAATACTTCGGTATTAAGGTTTCTCAAGAGAGCTACCCTTCCCTATAACGTAATATTTGACGCACAGACTTGAGATTTACACTAGGCTATGCGGCATGCCATGCGCACCAGTATCTCGTATCATTGACTCTAGCTAGACTTTATCAATCATAGTAGACATCAAGTATATTAAACCAAGTACTCTTATTATGCATACCCATTTATGATTACACAAGCATTTCGCAGCCTAGTTTGATGGATTGAGACACAAACGACTTAGGCTAATTTTGTTGAGAGGAATACTGCATTGTTGTGGCGATCATTATTATTGTTGTAGTGTTTAGGATATTCTTGGCTCCGACGGCATTATATATTCTGCCTTTTTGTGTGCATAGCCTGCACGAGCATTGTTCCGCTGCCTGCCTTTTTGGGTTCCATTTCCGATACGAGCATCTTTATAGCATCTAACATTTAAAGAAGATTCCTTGTTAGTGTTGAAGGACTTTAGTGCACTTTCTTTCATGCAGGAGTGCCTGACATTTATTGATTAAAGTAATGTAAGCTGTAAATTCTCTTACCACCTTACTTTGCATACCATAACCAAGCACCTTCGGTTATAGGTAGTAATAGGCTGTTTTCACATAACATTGAGCCTAGAGTAGACGCACATTTATTGAGAGTTTGATAGCTTATTATTGCATATAGAACTCGGAGAGTATTTGTGTTCTTTGTTCACTGGGAATATACATCAGAGGTTGGATCTAGCGCTTTCTGTTGTAGCATTTATGCCATTACTAGTCCAATGAATAAGAGCCCTGATATATTTAAACCTCAGTCGTAACAATAGTAACATGTAACAACAATAAAACAAGTGGGAATAGTGTTTGGATGGTCAAAATTGCGAATTATAGTCGGCCGGTTCATTCATGAATTGTGGAGCAGAGCGATCCAGACCCTCCCCTCGCGCGCTCTGAAGCTTGACTGACTAATTTACCCGCACCCTACCTTACGCAACACACTCGCTAGTGACATGACAACACCCAATAACCGGCTTAGAGATGTTGACACGAACATATACCAATGAATAAGGGAACAACAGGGAAGATAGGTGATAATTGAAGGGAGGGGGGGAAAGGAGGGAATTTTGACAGATGTGGAGGAGTGATTGGAGGTATGGAGGGGAATTATCTCACTTAATCACCATTTCACTTGTTTTAAGTGCTACTGGGGCCTTTTAAAACACTCTTTTAGGCCTTACTTCTTAAGAGGATCCTCACCCTTGCCCACCAAAACCTCTTAAGAGTGTTCTCGCCGTTCCCGGGTTAAGATACCGACCAGGCGCTATTTGTCCGTTGGCTGTGTAAACTTATCCATATGAGCGTGCTTTCCTTTATAAACTGGGAGACTAAAATTACAACAGATACGTGGGCTTCGGTGTAAAAAATTGCTATATCATAGATGTAGAAATGGTGATTACAATACATACACAATAATAGGAGTGCATAAATAGTGAAAGGCAAGGACACATAGGTAAGGAATGCAAACACTCTAAAATATTATACATACAGTTTGAAGTGAGTCGTCATCAAGAGCAATATTCAAGTTACAAATATTGAGTAGTACCCGTAAGAAGTGTGTGTGTAATTTTTAAGTGTATATTCAGGGCCGAGTTTGAATCTTTATATATTTTCACATAGGTGGATGTTGTCAGGCAATATAATAAAGAATCAAAGATACTTCAGAGATTATCAACGGAAATACTTAAACAATTCAAATATCAGTGAATCTTTCTATGACTTTAGGATAGCGTATAATTTTATTAGGAGGCGTCTTTATTATATAAATATGTACTCTAATAGAAAACAAAATGACTCAAAGTACTATGGTGAAATTATCGAATGTTCTTCCCAGGTGTCTCAGGGAGGTCAAGGTCCCATTTCGTCTTCTTCTTCTTCTTGTCAGGCATCTTAGCTGGGGAGCTCTGCTCGTAATACTTTTTCTTCTCCTTTGTTTTCCTCTTGCTGCATTTCTTAGGCTTGATTGTGCAGGGGTTGCCGAACACAAATAGAAGAGCAAGGGTTGCTAAACTCTGGTTACTTGACAGGGGTTGCCAAATGAGAGTGCTGCTGCACAAGGTTTACTAAATGCAGTAGCTGGAAACAAAAGTTGCTGAGCTTCCTGTGTGCCTCACAGGAGTTTCCAATGAGACTTTTCCTGAGCATGGGTTGCTGAACTCAGAAAGGCAAGGGTAGGTGAGACTGAACCCAGTGACCTAACTCGAATCATATCGAACAGAGTAGTGAAAGTGGGTTAGGGGGAAGTGGGGATAGGGCAAGGATCAGTAGGATGAAGTGAATCTTAGTGGGAGAATAAGGTGTCCAGGCTTGACTGGACTGCCTGGGGGTGCTCTGAGCCTCTGAAAAAAAAAAAAAAAAAAATTGCCACAGCAAGGTCGACTGGGGAAGGTGGGAGGCTCCTTACTTATTGGGTAACGTCTGCCATTCTTCCGTTGTGTCTGTCCAGGAGTGTGTGAGCTGGGTGCAGATTTGTTTTCGTCATGTGAAACCTCCTCCTCCTAACTGCTGTTGCTCTTGTTTTTGTTCAGTTTATTGTTCTTCCTGGTCCTGGAATCCATTGGGGTAGAAGGGGCCTTGTGGTTGGGATTAAGGCTGTTTTTGTGTCTTGTTCCTCTGGATCAGTGTGACCAGGTAATTTGGCATCCCAGGTAGTAGGGGGGCAGGCAGGTACTGTAGGTTGCCAACTGCATGACAAGTGAACCAAATCTACCTTAAACTATTATATTCTAAATCCAAGCTAACCATGATAGCCTGAGCCAAGAGGGGTCCTACTTCACTTTATTTGATATGCCTCTATACCTTAACCTATTTCGCCTCAGTGAACCTAGGCTAACCTTGTCTAGTCCAACTGAATCTAATTTAACTGAACACCTAATTTAAATTAACTTACCATAGCCAAACATAATTATATGTACAGGTATATATAAATAATTAATCTTATCCCATTTTACGTTAAGGTAGCCTAACCTAGTCATCTGTTTTCAAGCTATAACCTGGATCAAATTTACCTAACTTAATCTATCTATCTATCTATCTATCTATATGCTCAGGCCCAATCCCCATTTTGGGGGTAGCCGACTCAAGACAGAGCAAGAACAGGGAAAACACAAAAACAACATAAAACAAAAAATAAACACAGATAAAAAACACAAACTCTCACACATCTTAACTTAATATATACTAATTTACCTTGACCTCTCATTATCTATCTAAAATTGAAGATACCACAGCTGATTTGAAATATCCTATATTAACCCTCTCACGTTCTTGACGCAATGTTGAGCCTATTAGGGATACTTTAAAGCCTTTGTTACCATCAGGGGTATTTAGAAACATTTAGTTTAGTTACTTCAACCTCTGCAGTTGTCTTTGAGTTAGCTGTGGGCAGAAAACTAATTTTGGAGAGGTAATTATATGAGTGAGAGAACTCTATTTATTATTGTTAATCTGGCAACCTCTGCGTCATAAAAACGTGAAAGGGTTAACTAACCTAATGTATCTAACATGATCTATCATAACCTAACAAACCCATCCTCCATGTTTGAGAACAGTTTTAAGCTATGCTATGCGGATCCCTTATTTCTAAACCCCTTAAAGATCCTGAAGCGTTCCCTTCCTCTATTTTGGCAGTCTTTCGAATTTTGTTTTAAATTTAGGAAGGATTTGTAGGTCAGAACGAGGCATAAACTATCACTATGAATCCTTAGACTGCCATAATTCCCTCCTAAGCTGCATAACATCGTTTAATAATAGCAAGCATAAGCTGTTAAATTGCATCGTAATCCTCAAGGAGATAACCAATGATCCTGAGATAATTAAGACTGAAGCAACAGCCACATAATTCTTAATGGGGTAGTGGTTATATTTTGGTCTACATATTCATTCATTCGTATATTTTTGTAGTTTCCTAGCTAGACCTCCATCAAGCTTAAAAAACACCCACTAGAACCCCCTTCACGATGGTTTTGTACATTTTTCAGTAGAAAAATGTACCCGCCAAAGGCCAATTCCTCTTAAAATTACAGGCGCGCTATCGCTCGCCAAGAAAAAATCGACACATGAATGGCACAAAAGATCTTAAAATTGACAATGAAATGGAGTGCATGGTGTTAAAATCGCCAACCTAATGTGGATATCATCCTAAGATCTAAAAAACTAATGGGATTAAACCCGAGAATGGGGTCCAAAAACTAACCACCACTTGTCCATACACAATTCGGACATAACAAAGAATCTATCTATGCATTGCCAGTCGCCATGATCCCCGAAGGGGTGGCCGCGAATGAATCGCCCCCATGCACCTCAGTCTCCTGTCAGCCGACGCCCCTCCTCCCATCCAACACCGCTTTCTCTCATATGCCTCTCAACTCCAGCCTTCCACCTCACTCTTGGTCTGCCTCTGCCTCTCTGTCCCTCCATCTCACTCTCGTACACTCTCTTACTCATTCTTTCGCTTCCCTTACGTTCCACATGGCCGAACCATCTCAAGGTGTTCCTTTTCACACTTTCCAGCATATCCACATACACACCACACAGCTCTCTCACTTCTTCATTCGCATGTCTATCACTCAATAAAAGTCCACATGCACTTCTCAAGAAACTCATTTCCACCCCTCTCACTCTTTATTTGTGCTTCACCAACAATGAAACTCATTTCCACCCCTCTCACTCTTTATTTGTGCTTCACCAACAATGTCCATGCTTTACTCCCGTACTCCAATGTCGGAATTACACACTATCATGCAATGACTTCTATATTCCATGTTCAACACCCTATTCATCATCACTGCTTTCATCGTTCCTTCAACCCTCTTCCGCTATTGCACTCTCTCCCTCACTTCATCGTCCATATCCCAAAATACTTAAATGAGCTGACATTCTCTATAACCTGACCCCTCAATCTCACCTTACACTCTGTAACTGCAGCCCTTACAAAGACCATAACCTTACTCTTCCACACATTTTCCCTCGGGTTTCGTTTCTCACACACGGTTCCAAACATACTATTTTACTAGACCCTGTAACTAATTATCAATCATCAGAACTATATCGTCAGCAAGCATCAGTACAGGCAACTTCCACTTATTTCCTTCCCTTATCAGGGGTACACCAACACTCACAGCTCTTCCTTGAATACCCTTAATGACTCCATCCATATAAATATTGAGCAACTATGGGGAAATCACACACCCTTGTTTTAACCCACAATAAAAATAAAATAACTCGTGATGTTCATTCTCCACATGCACTACTGCCTTTGCACCCTCATACAGGCTCTTTAACGCTTTCAGCAACTAACCAGCTACTCTGTATATTCTCATTGCTTGCCACATACATTCTCTATCAACTTTGGCGCAAGCTTTCTCCATGTCATACAATTATTGTCCCTTCTCCAGCCAGATATTTCGAAACAACTCACTTCAAGGGGAAAATCTGGTCAACACGCCATCTTCCCTTCCTAAACCCACCCTCCTCCTCACCTACCCAAGTACCCATGCTCACTCTCACTCTCCAAGCTCATTCTCTCTCTCGATCACTACCCTACTGTATATCTTCCCTACTATTAGGAGACATTTCCCCATTTGATTGACACACACTTCTCTCTCCCCTTTACTAGTATGCCTGTCTTCCGATCTTAATGAACACTTCACCTCTCCCATGCTAGACTACACATTTTCCATACCTATTCAATCACTATCTCCTCACACAATTCATCTATTCCTAATGCTTTCCCCATCTTCAAGCTTTTCAGTTACTAACCCTTCTGTCCCCTACTAACTTCCTAATCCTGCCACGGACATTAGTTCCAGGGCAGTAGTTCTCTTCCAATGTTCCCTTACCCACTCTAAACCACTGTTTGGACACTTGATCCTCAGTGTTTTGGAGGACAAGCAGCCTAGAAGGGTCACTAGACCTGGTGTTGCTTGATTTTCTTTGTACTCCTTTGTACTAATTATCTTGTTCTCCCTCCCATACCCCATCCACTACCACCATAGTACACAAAGAATACATACACTCAGTGATGGATTATGCTAGCCCCGCTTGGGCCTCTAAACTCATTAGGAAACACACCACAACACTCTACAAAGTATACAGAACAAAGTCCTAGAAATAATCTAAGGCTGCACAGCTACTACACCTGCAGACCATATACTGTATACTAGCAAGCCAAAGTCCTCATAATCCAGGATCATCTTTACATGAGAGGCACACAAATCATCGCTGCAGCCTTCACAAACCAACACCACCCACTACACTGCATGGCAGAACACCCACACACACCAAGACAAATCAAAACAACACCCAGCACTTGCACAAATACTGTTGTCACTCCCCTCTCACCCACCCCAAACCAGTCTCCAGAAATGTATCCATACTCAAATCACCCAGTGATCCATCCAGTCACTCAAATACAACACTCACACTCAGCTACATACAGGGCCCCCCGAAATGCACTCCTCAGAAATCCTCTTCTCCGGGAGGACAGATTCCACCTGGCCAGTTTTCAATGCGTGCACCATCCAGCGCATCTGGGTTATCAGAAGAGGCTGGATGTATACCTGTTCAAGCTGTAACACGATATCACACACTATCAAACACATTATGGAAGACTGCATAGCACAAAATCACTTACACCAACAATACAATATACATACCTTGAGAGCCTTATGGGAAATTCGGTCTCAGCTTTGGCTTTCCTTAGGAGCTAGGCGCTGTTCGGCCAGTCAGCCTAGCTAACAACTACTACTATTACTACCCTTCATCTTCTCTCAATATTCTTGGTGTATATATATTTTCTGACCTTTCTTGGAAAGTCCATATTTCCACTCTTGCTGAAACAACTTTCCAGAAGTTAGGTGTGATCAACAGTCTCCATGGGTTATTTACCCCTGCACAGCTTCTTGTTCTGTACAGGGGCACTGTGCGCCCATATATCGAGTACTATTCACATGTGTGGGGAGGTTCCACCCATACCGCACTTCTCGAAAGGGTAATGTCCAAAGCCTTAATCTCATCAACTCTAGTCCTTTTACTAATTCTCTACAATCTCTCTCTACACGCCACAATGGTGCATCTCTCTCTCTCGCTTCTACTGCTATTACAATATTCAGTGTTCTTCAGAGATTTCTCAGTGTATACATTATCCCTAGCGGAAAGGATGTGGCACCTGCCTTTCAACACATTCCCATCCCTATTTTGTCCAACTCTCTAACTCAAGAATGAACTGATTATCCCAGTCTTTCTTCAATTCAACAATTTAACACTGATACTCTCTCCCTCAATTTATCCTCCCTCATCCTTTGACCAAGACTGATTCAAGGTTTATCTTTCCAGACATATTGACTCTCATGTAACTTGAATATGGCTCTCTATCATGTTTTCAATTTTTCTTGGGGGGACACTTGTTTCAGGCAGCTATGCCTTTTGTCTCCATCATTAGCATAACAAAAAAATCATCCAGATTCGGCCCTGGTACGACTTCAGTATATGGAGGACTTTGCACATGAGTAGTGCGTTTAGTGGCGGAAACATGTATATTGACTGCCACCTGTTCCAGTGTTTACTGAAGGCATCCGGTCTCCTCACTGGTGTCTAATGCCAGTAGGTGGGGAATATGGGTAGCTTATTTGTCTCGTAAGAGTGTACAAGTCCACCTGTGGTCTGCCCCAGGAGATCCAGGCCATCAACTACAATCTGTTACAGTGCCCATTCTATGTGGATGCTCTGTCCATTCGACAGAGCAACTGCCCAAACTCCTGGGCAGTTATGTTGCATGCAGGATGATGATGAATAAGGCAGCCCAGTAAAAGAGATTCTCTGACAGGCCCTGTAGAACTTGGGATCTGGCAGAGCCCTGCTCCTGTAGGCAATGCTCTGCACTTATATTGTCCATCCTGTTGGTAATGGACTTGCAATAAGAGTTCGAAGAACAACAGGATAATAAGTTCCAACGCATTTATGGGAATGTGTTGTATTGGAACCCTGACCACCTACTTTGGTTCTAGTCTACCACTGGGTGCATTCTGTCGCAAACCATGTTTAGTATGAGAAAGATGTGGGAAAGAAAAATTTGGTTAGCATGAGGCTATTATATTTATGTAATATCCCCCCTCTAACTTGTCTGAAATGTTGGCCGCTACAAGCTGACAGACCTGGCGATGCCGCAGTAAATGAATGAGAGAAGGTCTTGTCTTCCAGGTCCACGTCAGTCAATTCTTGATTACTTAACTAGCTCACGTTTTGGCCAGCCAGTTCCTGAATTGTGGACACAAATATCCCGTGTCAACACCCTCTGTCAAGGAACTGTCCACCTTGGCAAGGTGTAAAGGAAGGAGTTGGGGACGAGGATCAGGTGAGGCGACTAGTAAGCTGCTGGTTTTGGCAAGGCCGGTCTGCCTCCTGGCCAGCGTCATCACATCAAAAAGGCGGACATCGGCCGTCGACCTCTTTTATTAAAGCCCCACCCTGGGGTATAGTCAGCATTGACCCCCATCTTGCTAAGAGCAGTGGTAGGGGGAGGACTTAATGGCACGCATCTTGCAGCCTCTCCCTCTCGCTTGTTTCCTGAAGACGTGGGGTCTTTTGCTTGGTAGGCTTGCTACCTTTCGCCAAAGATTTCGAGGAGGAGGACTGGGACTGGGCAGCCTCCTTCCACTGAGCTGAACACGATTCCTTACTCGCCGCTAAGAAAGTGACCTTTCAGGCATCATCAAGGAAGAGGCAAGTGGAAGTGATATCCACCAGTAGAAGCTGTGTCTTAATTTCCTGGGGCGTCCATTTGCAGAAGGCGAGCTGGAGGGTTTGCTGGGAATGAGCCATCCTGTAAAGAGTGAGATGGAAGGCTGAAAGATGAGCTTTTGGGTGTTGAGAAACCCTCAATAGGCAGCAGGTATGTCAGAGGAGTCGAGGACCAACAATGAGACAAAGTGATCATCAGTAGCCTGGATGGCCACCAGGACATCTGTGGACCGCTGACCATAGGCGAGGGCATCCAGGAACCACTCCTACCATAGCAATGGTTCAAAGTGGGCAAGGTGGAGTGCAAAGTGGTCATCTGGGTCCTGCCAGTTGGCAATGTATGACACTCCTGGGAGTACCATCAAACTTGGTATATTGAAGTGCACGTCCTGCCAAGAGAAATCAGCCCAAGGCCTCATGAATCCCGATACTGAGACCCAATGCTTGAATGAAAAGTACTGGACATTGGCATGGCTCAGGTAAGCCTTCAGGTCAATTTCCAGGAGGTGACCGGTGGTGATGAGAGCCCTGAACTGGTGTTTCAAGTTGAATTGAATCACCCCGTCCTGTGGCACAGCCCACTCTACTGACCATTGAGAACAAGGCTAGCCAAGCCCTCATGCACTTCCCCCCCCCCCCCCCAAAAAAAAAAGTGCAGCCCCTCCTTCCAGCCCAAGATTGAAGGAGGGCGTGGAAAGACACGGCAGCGTTTGGCCGGTGGGAGCCTGTCTCTTTGATATTCATCGGCCTGCGAGCGGGAGCATGAAATCCCAGCTTGGAGAGAGGGAAGCATCACCACAGTGACACACCATAGAGGTGATTGAAGACGATGGCAAACCGGTGAAGTGAAAAACCCATGGTAAGCAAGCGAAAAGCCTCAAAGGGAGAACATTTTCGCCAGTCAAGCACGTAAGGACAAGAACGGATCATGAACTCAAAGGGTACTCAAACCCATAGTCCGCTCCCCCTTCAACCTACTCCCCGCTGTGTGGGAGGAAAAGGAGCGAATCAAGCATTTAACAACAGAATTTTTAGAGAAGAATGAGTGGTCAAGCGGGATGGGGCGGAGATACAGGCATCGGAAAATATGACTCCCGGCCCCAGTACGGAGTGTCGTAGTGCAAAAGTAAAAGATAAGCATAAAGCAAACTAGCTCAAACTATGGAAGGCATTATGAAGTAATAACCCATGCACCATGTAGCACCAACCACCAATTACCAAGGGGATAAGCAATAAGTAATGTAAGTCTGTGAGAATAACGAGCTGTCAAGTGGGATGGGACGGAGAAGCAGGCATTGCAGAACACAGCTCCTGGCCCCAGCACAGAGCAACATTGTGCCAAAGTAAGAGAGAAGCATAGAGAACACTTGAACTATGGAAGGTATTACGAAGTAGTACACGTACACCATGAAGCATCAACCACCAATTATCAAAGGGATAAGAAAGGAAGGTGGCAACAATAAAATAAATGTCTAAATATGAAAAGGTTTTATCAACAAACAATAATAACGAAACGGTTAGGCCATCCAAATTGGATAATGTACACCAAGTACCAGAATTCACGAAAAAATAAGAATAGAGATAAGGGCCCTAAAGTGAAAGATAAACAAACACTAGAACACCGAGATTTGACAGTCGAAAATTATAGTGAATCCAACAGTGCAAGCAACATGGGAGCACACCCTCCAGGCCCCCCAAGCATGCTCCCACCAACAATACATCTTTCTAGCAGCTTTATAGACCACAAGAAGGGCATTTCTAAAAGAAAAATACTCAGAAAACAAAGTCAAAGGCGTGAAAGGATTTCAAACAAAGGAAAGATGATGGAGATGTATGCACTGATAGAAAGTGGCAATGTAACTATAGTCTGTTTCTTTTCAACTGACGATAAATTGAAAAGATCCCATCAAGATTTCTCAGTTATTTTGAAGATTTTGTAGTGAAGTATGGTGATAATTATGTAAGCTTGGTCTAAATATGATGCAGAGATATTTTAGTTTCATATTTTTCCATTAAGTATCGATGAAATACCGTCTTAACCCTCAACCGACGGTGACCGTCATATGACGGGAGAGAAAATATTGGCCACCCCTTCGGCGCCCTTCGTATGACGGGTGCCATTTTGAGGACATTATGAGCTATGAGAGAGAAACCGAGCGTTGGGGGAACGATAGGTGGGCTCGCACCGCTTGCCACCACCATGTGGCTGTCTTTGACATAATTATATTGTGTCTCACCACCACCACCCACACCACCACCACCCTACCTCTCTCAGCAAGGATAAAATTGGGAAAAATACCTCATTTTAGGGAATTTTCACCTCCGGTTACACAATCGTTGCAAGAGAACCTGTGGTCATACAAGGAAGATTTAGGTGTCATTGTTAGGCTCTATTATCACCCTTTCACGGATATATAATTGTATTACGCTCTGGCTCTTGCTTATGCATGAAAAAGAGCGTGGAATGAAGCGCGTTTTCGGTAAATATACCCGCCCAGCACTACGGTGATGTAAACAAACATGCCCGCTGGTTGGGAGTTAAAGACTTAGGGGTACTTCACACAGTCAGGAATGCGAGCTTGAATCACTAGGAGTAGCTGAACATTCGGATTCCTGGGCCTATTCGCGGTGAAAATTGATGACTCCTAGTGACTCTAGCGATATCCTAGTGATTCCTGTTGACTCCAAACCAGTTCCGGCCGATTGGCCCTGTCCGACAAAAAGTTCACCGTGTTTAAGGTTCTCGCCGCAAATCGGACCATTCCCAGTGATTCCCAGTGAGTCCTGGTGATTCTGGTGAGAACTGGAATTGAAATCAAAACCTGTCCGCGAATCAGATACAAATCACCGAGAATCACCAGGACTCACTAGGAGTCACTGGGGAATCACTGGGGATCACTGGGAATCAACTGGGAGTCACTAGGAATGGTCCGATTCGTGGCGAGAACTTTAAACACGGTGAACATTTTGTCGGACAGGGCCAATCGCCCGCGAGTGGTTTGGACTCACTGGGAGTCTAACAAGAATCACTAGGATATCGCTAGAGTCACTAGGAATCATTGAATTTTCACCGCGAATAGGCCCAGGAATCCAAATTTTCAGCTACTCCTATTGATTCTAGCTCACATTCCTGACTGTGTGAAGTACCCTTTAATAAATATACTATTCATATAAACCTGTAATACTTCTCACATGAAAGTATAATATACAGTATATGGGTAGTTAACTTTTCTTGGTTAAACATTATAAATAGGCCTAGTATTAACCTGTGTAGGTACAATTTCCCACAAGACATTGTATTCACCCAGTGATTGTGTGTAGAGAAGGAAATTACGGTAGGTGAGGTAATTAATAATGTGAACAATGTATGGTCAATGTTACAATACCCTACTTGTACTCTACAAGTTCTGCAACTCCCCTTACCTAACATAACGAGAATGGTGGATACGTGTTTGTATGTGTTTTGAAATGTCAAGTTTGTTTGGTGGTGGACAGTGGAGTTTGGATTACTACTTCGAGGGGCGTTGTAGTCGCCGGGGTAAAGTTTGAGCCAGCGTAATCATGGCTTGGTTGTTTAGGGGCCGTTGTAGTCGCCGGTTAATAATCTAGAAGTTCTGCAACTCCCCTGACCTAACCTAAGCAAACTAACACAACCTATAAGTGTTACCTATAATAGGTAATCGTATGAAATATTACAGAACTCGTTAACGAATGAAAAGAAGAAGGTGGGAAGGATAAACTATCCACTATTTTGACAATAGTTTAAATATATTTGTTTCTTAAAGTATAGTAAGCATTGATATTATGACCTTACGGTACATAATGATACAGACTTATTGTATTATATTAATGTCTGTAGTGATGTATGAATAAAGTCATAATACTTAACACCTAACGAGCGGCCTAGGCGGTAATTAATATGTACCGCCCAGCGGGGTGTTTTTACCCAAAATAGGGTTGTTTACGTGATCATTTTCATGCCTAAATAAGACCCAGAGCATAAAACAAGTATCTATCCCTGAAAGGGCATAAACAGAGCTTTCCAATGACACCCCAATGATCCTTGTACGAAGGCTAGTTTTCTTGCAACAATCGCGCAACACGAGTGCAAAAACCATGTAATTCGGTACTTTCCCTACATAATTCACTGTGTAGCGAGTGTGAGAGAGTGGAAGAGGGTGGGGTTCATGTCAGTTGGTCCACCGCGGTGGTCTGGAGCAGTCATACGCTCGCTACTCTCGTGCCACCACTTGTCTCTCTCTCTCAGCAACATTACGTACTGAAAATGGCACACGACTTATGCTGTGAGCCGCCACATAGTCCAAATTTCTTTCACTCGACATATGTTGCGCGCCGCCAGTTAAGGGTTAATGAGGATATTAGAGGACTGTAGTTATAGCCTACAAGAGACATACTTGAGGACAAATTAATTTCAATTATAGGGTCAAACACACAATGGGGGCCATGCCTGGCATACTCGCATCTCATTCCTAACAAATCCCAGTGATGCTCGGTGACTCCCAGTGACTCCTATCTAATTCCCAGTGATTCCTATATTACTCCTATCGACTCGTATATTACAGTAATCCGAAATTTTCAAATTTTCAATAACTCGCACTTCATTCCTGGCTTTATCCAGGTGATTCCTGGTGATTCCCAGTGACTCCCAGTGATTCGCAGGTACACTCCCACTGGTTCCTACGGTGTTGTGAGTCCACAGGGAATTGCAGACATTCGCGGTGTATTCCCACGAATCACCAGGAATCATTACTCCTAGTGATTCTAGCTCGCATTCCTGACTGTTTGAAATACCCCTTACTGTTGATATATCCCCCCACCAACCATCCTCTCTCCAATCCCCAACCCCCCACATAACTGGGTCACCTGGGGAATCACCGAACACATTGGTTCACAGTAATTACCCTACGTATTTACTGTTACTATTTTGCTATATTGTATCAGTCGACTAAAGGATATTATATCATTAAATATCATAAGTATTAAGAATTGAAAACAAATCATCACTTTAAAAAGATGCCTATAATGGAAACATTATTTATAATTTTATGTCATCATTGAAAATCAAAACTAAAGCCAGGTAAAGGATCCATAAAACTCCTAACTTGGTACATTATATTTGTTCACAAACCAACTTCACTTCTAAGCTCAGTTAATTAAATCAACAAATACATGTGGCACACCAAGGACTCGAACCTAGGATACTCCCACCGAAATTCCGCGCACTTATGCATTACGCTATTAGTACAACTCCCCACTGATGTGATACGTTAGGTGACGATGTTCTTTCGTATGAGATTATTGAATAGAAATATATATTTAGCACGAAAGCAATGTAACAAAATGCTAAAAGTAGTTAAGTAAAACAGTTATTGCATTGCTAATACAGTGGACATTACCTATCCTCTCTGAATTATTGAAAGACACATTATTATTGTCCCCATATACTTTTCTTGTTAACTTAAATTATATACTGTGTATATCCAAATATTAAGCTTATTTATATATATATATATATATATATATATATATATATATATATATATATATACATATATATATATATATATATATATATGTTGGTAAAGCCAGGTAATAAATTTTCTTTAATACATACGAGGTTGAAAGAAATGGCAATTTCTGCGTTGGAAATTTTATTATTCAAAGTTTCCAGGTCTCTGATGAGTTTTCGCTGGGTGGCAGGAAGTAGATGAAGGAGATGAGCAAAATTCATGGTGGTACAGGGTTACATTAAAGTACATGAAGATACAGGATATACGACGCGTTTCACTGGACAACCAGCATTATCAAGTAAGGAAGGAATGATATAAAAGGTAAACAGGAAGGGTATATATAGAGGGTGGAGGATCAGAGGAGGCGAAAAACAGGGGGCAAAAGTCTGCTATTGGTGGAGGGGTAATCTAGGAGAGAGAAAGGGGGGAACCGCTTCACGCATGCGCACTGGATGCGGGATGGTGGTCGGTAGGTGGGGTCGAAGCTGATTGGCTGCGTGTCGAGGGGCGTGGCCTAAGTTGTGTGGCGCCTGGAAGGGAGGAAGCTGAAGGAGGTAGCGCGGGGGGCTGCGTCAAGGGCACCGGGGGGCGAGGACGGGTGTTAGGTCCTGTAGGGTAGTGCCTTTTGGCAGAAGGAAGGATCTGAAGGTCCAGAGTTTGGTTGTTGATGTTGGGATGTAAGGCTTGGATATATAAAGCTTCGAGTATAGGTAATCTCCTTGGGTCACTTTCTTTATCGAGTATGGTGGTGTGTTTCTCTAACTCGTTGCGTGTGAGGTGAGGGTGGTTAGGGGTGAGATAGTGGTCTTTGATGGCTCCAGCTTGAAGGTGAAGAGTTAACCGACGTGAAAGACGAGTCTGCGTCATACCAATATAGGAATGAGGTCCACAGTCCTCATAATTACAGGTATGTTGGTAAATGACGTGATAGTCGGTCATCGGGCTCTTTATCTTGGTGGAGGCTGGTTTGTTGCGGAGAACGAGGTTGGAGGTCTTGGGGGATTTGTAATAAATTATTAATTTGATTTTGTTTTCCGGGTTGGTTGGGTGGACATGCTTGGAGATTATTTCTTTTAAGACGGCCTCATCATTTTTGTGTTCAGAGGACATGTAATTGCGGTAGAAGATCTTAATTTCATAGGGGGGGTCAATGTTGGGAGAGGTTTGGGTGTACCATTTTTCAAGATGGTGGTTGATGGTGCTGGAGATGTCGGAGTTGGAGTATCCGTTATTTACTAAAACTTGGGATAGTCTTTCTAGTTCCTGGTGGGTGTCGGCCCAGGTAGAGCAGTGCGTGAGGGCTCTCCTAACATAGGCGGAGATGGAGGATAGAAGATAACGGCGGGGGCATTCACTATCGCCGTTGAGGCATTGTCCTGTGTTAGTTGGTTTAATGTAGACGGTGGTTTTGAACCCATGGTCGTTCAGAGCTACGAGGATGTCGAGGAAGGGGAGTTGTCCATTGTTAGATTTTTCAAAGGTGAAGTTAAGTCCGGAGGAGGTCATGAAGCGACGCTGGAGTTCCTGTAGTTTGAGGAAGAGCTCCTAGCTGCCCAACGACCCGCCGTCTACTGTAGATACGTGGATGACATCTTCGTGCAAATCAAGGACCTCCACGAACTACAGGAACTCCAGCGTCACTTCATGACCTCCTCCGGACTTAACTTCACCTTTGAAAAATCTAACAATGGACAACTCCCCTTCCTCGACATCCTCGTAGCTCTGAACGACCATGGGTTCAAAACCACCGTCTACATTAAACCAACTAACACAGGACAATGCCTCAACGGCGATAGTGAATGCCCCCGCCGTTATCTTCTATCCTCCATCTCCGCCTATGTTAGGAGAGCCCTCACGCACTGCTCTACCTGGGCCGACACCCACCAGGAACTAGAAAGACTATCCCAAGTTTTAGTAAGTAACGGATACTCCAACTCCGACATCTCCAGCACCATCAACCACCATCTTGAAAAATGGTACACCCAAAGCCCTCCCAACATTGACCCCCCCAATGAAATTAAGATCTTCTACCGCAATTACATGTCCTCTGAACACAAAAATGACGAGGCCGTCTTAAAAGAAATAATCTCCAAGCATGTCCACCCAACCAACCCGGAAAACAAAATCAAATTAATAATTTATTACAAATCCCCCAAGACCTCCAACCTCGTTCTCCGCAACAAACCAGCCTCCACCAAGATAAAGAGCCCGATGACCGACGATCACGTCATTTACCAACATACCTGTAATTATGAGGACTGTGGACCTCATTCCTATATTGGTATGACGCAGACTCGTCTTTCACGTCGGTTAACTCTTCACCTTCAGGCTGGAGCCATCAAAGACCACTATCTCACCCCTAACCACCCTCACCTCACACGCAACGAGTTAGAGAAACACACCACCATACTCGATAAAGAAAGTGACCCAAGGAGATTACCTATACTCGAAGCTTTATATATCCAAGCCTTACATCCCAACATCAACAACCAAACTCTGGACCTTCAGATCCTTCCTTCTGCCAAAAGGCACTACCCTACAGGACCTAACACCCCTCCTCGCCCCCCGGTGCCCTTGACGCAGCCCCCCGCGCTACCTCCTTCAGCTTCGTCTTCCGCAGGCGCCACACAACTTAGGCCACGCCCCTCGACACGCAGCCAAGCAGCTTCGACCCCACCTACCGACCACCATCCCGCATCCAGTGCGCATGCGTGAAGCGGTTCCCCCCTTTCTCTCTCCTAGATTACCCCTCCACCAATAGCAGACTTTTGCTCCCTGTTTTTCGCCTCCTCTGATCCTCCACCCTCTATATATACCCTTCCTGTTTACCTTTTATATCATTCTTTCCTTACTTGATAATGCTGGTTGTCCAGTGAAACGCGTCGTATATCCTGTATCTTCATGTACTTTAATGTAACCCTGTACCACCATGAATTTTGCTCATCTCCTTCATCTACTTCCTGCCACCCAGCGAAAACTCATCAGAGACCTGGAAACTTTGAATAATAAAATTTCCAACGCAGAAATTGCCATTTCTTTCAACCTCGTATGTATTAAAGAAAAAAAAAAAATATATATATATATATATATACACTGTACAGTATATATATATTTATACTGTATATATATATATATATATATATATATATATATATATATATATATATATATATAAAACATGACAAATATTGATTCTTGTGGTAAAAATATATGCAAATATGCTTCCACACTAAAGGTGTGTAGAAAAGGGTAGGTTCACTGCAAAAAGTTTAACAAATGTTAGTGCTAAAATTAAATTGCATCTAAAATACATTGCATGCACAAAAAAAGGGTTTAAAAAGTATGTCCGAGTATCTTATTAGAAGGCTCGGACTGTTGTGTACATATAAAAATAATGTTTATGTAAAAGTGTTAAAATGCATTTCTCTACTTTCGTAGATCTTCAGTTATAACTTCAATAACTGAAGATCTACGAAAGTAGAGAAATGCATTTTAACACTTTTACATCAACATTATTTTAATATGTACACAACAGTCCGAGCCTTCTAATAAGATACTCAGACATACTTTTTAAACCCTTATTTTGTGCATGCAATATATTTTAGATGCAATTTAATTTTAGCACTAACATTTTTTAAACTTTGTGCAGTGAACCTACCCTTCTCTACACACCTTTAGTGTGGAAGCATATTCGCATATATATATATATATATTGTGACACTTCTGCATAGTAGCCACGTGCGGGCATGCGCGCGCGTCGGCTGCCCAGCCGTTTAGAAACCGGCTGGTGGTAGGCGGCCGGCAGGCTTTCCCTTAGTATATATCCTATGACAATGTAACTAATGTCTGGGATATTCTTATGTTGTTTCACAGCTTGAAGCTGCCCTTATTCTTAACCAATGCATCTTATTATATTTTATTCTCGATAGTTGATTGTTTCATTATAATATATAAGATGTAAGTCTAGTGAGAGCGGGAAGAGACGAGCGGGAGAGAGAGACCGGCTTGGGACGTTGCTTCGCGCGGAGAGACCAGCTTGGGACGAGCCTGAAGCGCTGCCACATGCATTTGATTGCAACGTTAGGCTTAGTTTCGACTCACGCACGGGGTAGAAGATTTTAACTGTGTTGACTGTTGCCAAGCCTGGGATGTATTCTGCATGCCTAGGGTGGGGTCCAGACAGATTCAAGACTCAGAGCTCACCTCATTGTTGTACCCTTCGGACCCCCTTGATATCTATCCCTCTCAACCCCACTTAGAAACGTTCTCTCTTACTTTGTATACCTTCTTTCCACTACTTCACCAATCTATTTAATTATCCCATCCCCTTGATAGACCTTATATCTATTATTATATTAACGACGAGCTCTCAGAAAACTAGATAGGATTTTGGGACTTATGCAGAGATGTAATTGTTAATGAGACCTAGGAAGCTTTTTTGTTGTCTCATATTTGGTGGTTTCATGCTTGCTAGTGTCAGGTTAGCAGGGGCTAGACCGGAGGGGGGGCTTTTTGCGATCCTTTAAGTAAAGTCTGCTGGTGCGAGTCCCGTGGAACCGCACGACTTTACTAGGATACCCGTGGGAGTCTGGGGGCATTTTCTTGTCTGTGTCCCTGTGTGTCTAGCGTTGTGTTGTGTGAGAGCCATTGCCTAGTCCACTGAGCACTGCGCTAGCACGTCTTGCTTTTGTTTTAGGGTCGCCAGGAGAGAGTCAGATACTTGCGATCTGAGTCTCTCAAGAGAGCACCCTTTCAATTAGAGTAATTTGGCGCACAGACCTGGGAACGTCCCTAGGCTACAGCAGGTGGCTCAGCCCGGGTATCCGAAGCCTATATCCTTCCAGCTAGACCTCTGCCACCTGGCAGATTAACAGCTAGGGGTTTATTATCTCTGTATACTTGTTATTGTGCCACAGTTTACTGTTTTTGTGAGCATTGTGAGTCAGGGTGTGGCTTAGAGACTCTGTCCGAGCAGGCTTGCCTAACTAAGAGTGAGAAGCACACCTGTATGTGGATATGTTGCGAGTTGCTGCCTTTATTTAATTATACCTATGCCATTATACACTGTATGTCCTATCACTAGTATTTATTCCTGCTTATGAGTTAAGAGTTCTTGAAATCCGTAACGTACTTTCTTTGCTAAGCATCAGATCCTACAGTAGCCGCATGCAGTTTAGAAACCCGCATCTTGTCTACCTGTACGATGTTTTGAGGACTGTTTGCTTTCACCTTCTTTCACGCAGGGGTGATTAGTTGTATTAATTAACGTAACGTTAAATGTACTTTCTTCTAGTTTGCTATTAAATTGTTTCTGCAATTTAATTCCGTTATCTATCTTTTCCTTGAAGCTTTAAGTCAACTTAATTGTGTGATCTTTTATATAGCCTGCTAGACTATCAGCAGTCTATAGTGCGTGCACCCTGTAACCGAGTCATAGGATACCTCGTTGTCCAGGCAGGACTCTTGACGGTTTAGGGTGGTTTGTTGCCTGGGTTTATAGATAAGGGTTGGATCTAGCGTTTTCCGTTGTTGCTTGTTGCCGCATACCTAGTCCAATAGAAAGAGCCCAGTGTTTATATATCCTAGGACGTATCAAATGGCGACCTTGCATAGGATTTACTGAACAGAGGAATATAGTGGTCATTTGTTTTGAGATTCCTTATGATTAGAGGAATACAGTGGACATAGAGTTTTTTTTTTGGAGCTACCAATATAACACATTAAAGACTTTAAATAACATTAGTATATACATACATGCATAGGAGATAAGGCACATTCTATAACCGTGATAATTACTGCAGTACACAAACATGTCTAATACATCAGAACACAGTGATGGGTCAGGTCATGATACGGGCTCGGAGGGAGAAAGACCTGTGGAGTGGCTAGTCGATAGCGAGGAGGGTGCTAGAAGATTTTTAGAGGTGCCCCTTACCGCTGCCAGGGTGTTGAAGCTGAATAAGTATGGCTTAAAGTGTGTGGCAGGTCTTCAGAGTCACCAGGGTTTAAGTGGCATGAGGAAAGATCAGCTGAGGACTTTGATATTGGGTTTAGAAGGGAGAGACCTGGGAGGAGAGGCGACTGGGGGCCCCGGTCCCCAGCCCCCCCTCCACTCTACCCCCATATCAAACGTCAGGGTGCCTGAATTTAGTACATACCCCCAAGTTGATGGTCAATGGCAGCGTGGAATTCAATCACAGGGACCCTCTCCATTAAATGCACCTTCCCCTCCTCAAGGGTTGACTCCAGATTTGTTGTTTCGGCTTGAGATGGCCAAGGTTGAGGCCGCCGAAAGACAGGTTAGTGTGCAGGCTGAGGTTGCTAGAGCTCAGGCTGAGGCTGCAGAGAGAACAGCTATACGAGAGGCTGAACTGCAGGCAGAGTCTACTAGGTATCGGGCTGACAGGGAGCTGGAGAGATCTCGAGTGGAGATAACAGGGCGGAATATTGGGGGAGGTAACAGACATCGGGACCAATCATTGTCGCACCTGCTTAAACTAGTTCCGGTGTTCGATGAATTATGTGTGGCTAAGTTTTTTATGCGATTTGAGAAGAAGTGTCAGGAACACCAGTGGCCTCAGGAAAAGTGGGCAGCATTAGTTTCATCAAGACTCCTAGGAAAGGGGCTAAAAGCGTATGATGCACTACCTTTAGAGTCCTGTGTAGTTTATGATGAGCTAAAGAAGGCTGTGCTACGGGCCTATGAGTTACAACCAGAAACTTACCGCTTTAAGTTTCGGGGTGTTACTAAGGGCAAGGATAGTACCTTCCTAGAACACGCCCGGGACTTGTCTGATGCACTACGACATTGGCTGCGTTCTGAGAGGGCAGCTACTTTTGAGGAGTTGAGTGAGCTGGTTCTCTTGGAGCAGTTCTTTAAGTGCACAGGCGGGGACTTAACATTAAATATAAAGGACAAAAATCCTAGAACTCTCCAGGAGGCAGCAGAAATGGCTGACCGCCGACTGTCATTAATTCGAGGGTGCGGAGCAGCAGCTAGGAGTGAGTCGGGTGCAAAGGATCGTACCCCTCCCCCTCCCAAGAATTTTGATACACATAAATACACAAAACCATCTAGCACTGATAATAAAACTGAACATAAACCAAATACCGTCCCGTATAAGAAGTCTAATGGTACCTCCCACTCCCAAGGGAAACCAAAGAGTAAAGAGTGCTTCGCATGTCACAAGGAGGGTCACTTTGCAAATGCTTGTCCGAACAAGCCACCAAACAAGGTTGTGTCATTGGCCTGCAGCATAGGGGTGTCGCCTATATCTTCTGAGTTTGCCAAGGGTAGTTCGTCAGAGGGTGGGACACAGCCTGTGTTCAAGAGTCCGGAAGGCTCGAACCCTGTCCGCGACGTTTTTGGGGGTCATAGAGGGCATGGTTTTGTGAGGTGGGCTGGCGAAAGGCGAGGAGTTAAGCTATTGCGTGATACGGGGGCTTCTCAGACCTTGTTAAAGAACTTTACTGGTAGACCGATTAACGCTGCTCGGGTGGTGGTAGTTCAGGGGATCAATGCTACGAAGTCCTACCCGCTGGTGCGGATGGAGCTGGAGGTGGGTGGTGTGGCGAAGGAGCTGGATGTAGGAATTGTAGAGAACTTGCCTGTTGGGGGCGTCGACCTCCTCCTCGGCAACGACTTTGCGGTGCCTGCTTCTAAGGTTTCACCCTTGGTCGTTGCCGAGAAGGCGGCCGACGTTAGTAGGGAGGGACAGGAGTGGGTTGAGAAGTGTAGCGTACAAACAATGGCGTGTGTTGTGACGCGTTCTCAGACATCCGGAGCCTTGCAGCCACCACCTCAGTCTATCAAACCGCGGAGGAAAGGTCACAAGAAAACGGGAAGTGTTGGTCAATTGGAGAGTTTTGAGCCGGCAGTGTTTCTTGGGGACTCATTATTGGCACCTATGTTAGAGTCTGGAGAGGCCCCGGTGCCTGTCACCGCTAGTGCAGGTGCAGGGCAGGAAGAGACTCTGCGACAGCATCGTTATGCGCAGCGTGAGGAAAGGATGGCTCAACGGGACATTGGAGGTGGAAATAAATTATTTAAGATGAACCTGGATAATCTCGCACCTGCTGATATATGTTCCTTGCAGCTGGAAGATCCTGAAGTCAGGGCGTGTGGTAATGGTGCTGTCGAACTGGAGAGCGATGGGGATGCGCAGCCTGGTGATTTTTTCTTGTCCGAGGGGATCTTGTATCGGAGACATCAGGATCCCAAGAAAAAGTGGGATGGCGGGTCAGGATTAGTGGACCAGTTAGTAGTACCGAGGGTGTGCCGTGAGAGCTTATTGAGATTAGCTCATGATGTGCCTTTGGCAGGGTACCTGGGGGCACGTAAGACAGAGGCAGCTCTGAGCAAGCTTTTCTGGTGGCCTGGGTTAAAGGCGAGTGTCGTGTCATGGGTGTCACAGTGTCACACTTGTCAAGTTGTTGGGAAACCCAATCAGGTCGTCCCGAGAGCCCCGTTACAACCCATCCCTGTCATTGGGCCGCCCTTCAGCAAAGTAGTTATCGATATGGTTGGCCCATTGCCCCCCACTAGTGCCGGCAATACATTTTTACTAACTGTAATGGATGTAGCAACACGGTATCCAGATGCTTACCCCATGCGCAACGGGATGGCTAAGACTGTTGTCAAAAACCTACTTGTCTATTTCTGTCGTTATGGCTACCCTCAGGAGATCCAGTCTGATCAGGGATCCAATTTTACTTCTGCTCTGTTTAAGCAGACCATGCAGCAACATGGGATAGTGTCTGTGGTGTCATCTGCCTACCATCCCGAGAGTCAGGGAGTTTTGGAAAGGTGGCACTCGACTCTCAAGAGTATGTTGCGGTGTTATTGCATGGAAAATGGGAAGGACTGGGATCTAGGTCTCCCATACGTTTTATTTGCTGCGAGAGAAGTACCTGGGGAGAGCTTGGGATTTAGCCCGAACGAGTTGGTTTTTGGACACAGGGTCAGGGGGCCCCTCCACATAGTCAAGGAGATCTGGGAGGGAGTCACAAAGCCATGCTCGCTTCTAAAGTATGTTGTTGAAAGCCGTGAGAGAATGCTAAAGAGCCTGGAGGTAGCAGGTCGGAACCTTAAGAGTTCACAAGCTCAGATGAAGGACAGATACGACCAGAAGGTGAAGCTGAGGGAGTTTTAAGTAGATCAGGAGGTACTGATACTACTGCCTCTGGTGGGACACCCCTTGTCTGCCAAGAATTCTGGTCCGTATCGGGTTGTAAGGAAGCTTTCTGATCTAGACTATTTAGTAGCTACTCCTGATCGTAAGAAAAAGAACCAACTTTGCCATGTAAATCTGATGAAAGAGTATGTGAGGCGCCCCTCCGAGCCTCTCACTGTCCCGGTGTTGATCTGCAGCGATCGTGGTGGAAAAGGAGGAAGGGACAGTCAAGCTGCGGGGGAGGATAATTGGGATTGTCATGTTTCCGCGGATCAGTGGGCGAGGAATTCTAGACAAGTGGCTCACGAGTTGATATTGCACCTGCCTGAGCAACAACGTGTAGCTGTGCAGCACTTGTTTGATTCAAACCCAGCTGTTTTCGCGGAGCATCCTGGCCTCACTACTCAAGCGGTGCACGATGTCGATGTTGGGGACCACCCTCCCTTTAAATCAGTGCCATACCGTGTTCCCCCTATTAAATTACCAGCACTTAGGGAAGAGCTGGATTATATGCTGAAACGTGGGCTGATTTCGGAGGGTGCAGTAAGGTGGACTTCCCCCGTCACACTGCAGCCCAAACCAGATGGCAAGGTGCGGTTTTGTATAGATTTCCGCAGGTTGAATGGTATAACCCCCAGAAATGCCTACCCTCTCCCTCGCGTGGACGACAGTGTGGATAAGATAGAAAAAGCCAAGTTCCTCACTAAGATAGACCTTGTTAAGGAATATTGGCAAGTGCCCTTGTCTGAGCGAGCGCGAGAGGTGTGTGGGTGTGTGGTGGACGGTGCCACATATCGTTGCCATGTTATGCCATACGGGCTGAAAAATGCCCCTGCAACGTTTCAGAAATTAATGAACGACATTGTAGCCGACATTCCCAACTCTACGGTGTACCTAGATGATGTCATAATATACGATGATGATTTTAACAGTCACTGTGCTCACATCGGACAGCTTTTTAATAAACTGAATGAAACAGGTTTGGTGGTAAACCTGGGTAAGTGCGATTTTATCAAAGCCACAGTTTTGTACCTGAGGTTCAAGGTGGGGATGGGTCAGGTGTGCCCTCCACAGACAAAGATCAAAGCCATCGATCAGTTTCCCCAGCCTACGACTAAGAAACAAATCATGCGGTTTCTAGGTATGATAGGCTATTATTGTCGCTTCATCAAAGGCTCTTCGACTGTACTTGCACCTTTAACTGACTTATTATCTAAGGACAAGAAGTTCCGGTGGGTTCCTGAGTGTGCAGAGGCGTTTTCCTTGGTGAAACACCTGTTATGTACCCACCCCATACTCAGGGCCCCGGATTTCAGCAGACCTTTTCAGCTGGCGACTGATGCCAGTGGCGTAGGGGCTGGGGCTGTCTTGTTACAGACAGATGATGAAGGTATCGAACATCCAGTGAGTTTTTACAGTAAAAAATTCAATAGTGCACAAAGGAATTACTCTGTAATTGAAAAAGAACTCCTGGCGATAGTGCTGGCGCTCAGGCACTTTGATGTATATGTTCCTGCTTTCGGACCAGTCGTAGTGGTTTATACCGATCATCACCCTCTGAAATTCTTGAATCAGATTCATAACCGGAATATGAGGCTGACCAGGTGGTCACTTATGCTTCAGGAGTATAATCTGGACATACGCCATATTGCCGGTTCTGATAACGTGATAGCGGATTGTCTATCAAGGGTGGATGATGTTGGTTAGACTGCCACAGGATTGAGGGTTGAGTGTGGAGGAAAATAGGCTGTCACTGTAGTTCAGCCGAAAAAAACAAATTAAAAAAGCAAAAACCTTATAAAAACTTTATTTTTTATAACGTTTAGAATTTTGTATAAGATGTTGTAGCAGTATCTAAGTTGAATGTTTTCGCTTATTGTCGCTGAGTTAGTTGAACTTGCTCGGTGGATCGCAACAGTCTTTATTTTGTTTTATATATAGTGCCTTGTGGCGCAACAGTGTGTGGTACTATGAGAAGCTTTCTGTTAGATATGAAGAACTTAGTCAAGGGTCTTATATCTTCGGGGAGGTGTGACGCTTCTGCATAGTAGCCACGTGCGGGCATGCGCGCGCGTCGGCTACCCAGCCGTTTAGAAACCGGCTGGTGGTAGCCGGCCGGCAGGCTTTCCCTTAGTATATATCCTATGACAATGTAACTAATGTCTGGGATATTCTTATGTTGTTTCACAGCTTGAAGCTGCCCTTATTCTTAACCAACGCATCTTAGTATATTTTATTCTCGATAGTTGATTGTTTCATTATAATATATAAGATGTAAGTCTAGTGAGAGCGGGAAGAGACGAGCGGGAGAGAGAGACCGTCTTGGGACGTTGCTTCGCGCGGAGAGACCAGCTTGGGACGAGCCTGAAGCGCTGCCACATGCATTTGATTGCAACGTTAGGCTTAGTTTCGACTCACGCACGGGGTAGAGGATTTTGACCAGGCAACTGTGTTGAGTGTTGCCAAGCCTGGGATGTATTCTGCATGCCTAGGGTGGGGTCCAGACAGATTCAAGACTCAGAGCTCACCTCATTGTCGTACCCTTCGGACCCCCTTGATATCTATCCCTCTCAACCCCACTTAGAAACGTTCTCTCTTACTTTGTATACCTTCTTTCCACTACTTCACCAATCTATATAATTATCCCATCCCCTTGATAGACCTTTTATCTATTATTGTATTAACGACGAGCTCTCAGATAACTAGATAGGATTTTGGGCCTTATGCAGAGATGTAATTGTTAATGAGACCTAGGAAGCTTTTTTGTTGTCTCATATTTGGTGGTTTCATGCTTGATAGTGTGTTCTTGTGTCAGGTTAGCAGGGGCTAGACCGGAGGGGGGGCTTTTTGCGATCCTTTAAGTAAAGTCTGCTGGTGCGAGTCCCGTGGACCCGCACGACTTTACTAGGATACCCGTGGGAGTCTTGGGGCATTTTCTTGTCTGTGTCCCTGTGTGTCTAGCATTGTGTTGTGTGAGGGCCATTGCCTAGTCCACTCAGCACTGCGCTAGCACGTCTTGCTTTTATTTTAGGGTCGCCAGGAGAGAGTCAGATACTTGCGATCTGAGTCTCTCAAGAGAGCACCCTTTCAATTAGAGTAATTTGGCGCACAGACCTGGGAACGTCCCTAGGCTAGAGCAGGTGGCTCAGCCCGGGTATCCGAAGCCTATATCCTTCCGGCTAGACCTCTGCCACCTGGCAGATTAACAGCTAGGGGTTTATTATCTCTGTATGCATGTTATTGTGCCACAGTTTACCGTTTTTGTGAGCATTGTGAGTCAGGGTGTGGCTTAGAGACTCTGTCCGAAGAGGCTTGCCTGACTAAGAGTGAGAAGCACACCTGTATGTGGTTATGTTGCGAGTTGCTGCCTTTATTTAATTATACCTATGCCATTATACACTGTATGTCCTATCACTAGTATTTATTCCTGCTTATGAGTTAAGAGTTCTCTAAATCCATAACGTACTTTATTTGCCAAGCATCAGATCCTACAGTAGCCGCATGCAGTTTAGAAACGCGCATCTTGTCTACCTGTACGATGTTTTGAGGACTGTTTGCTTTCACCTTCTTTCACGCAGGGGTGATTAGTTGTATTAATTAACGTAACGTTAAATGTACTTTCTTCTAGTTTGTTATTAAATTGTTTCTGCAATTTAATTCCGTTATCTATCTTTTCCTTGAAGCTTTAAGTCAACTTAATTGTGTGATCTTTTATATAGCCTGCTTGGCTATCAGCAGTCTATAGTGCGTGCACCCTGTAACCGAGTCATAGGATACCTCGTTGTCCAGGCAGGACTCTTGACGGTTTAGGGTGGTTTGTTGCCTGGGTTTATAGATAAGGGTTGGATCTAGCGTTTTCCGTTGTTGCTTGTTGCCGCATACCTAGTCCAATAGAAAGAGCCCAGTGTTTATATATCCCAGGACGTAGCAATATATATATATATATATATATATATATATATATATATATATATATATATATATATATATGTATATATACGTTACTCTCCTACTTTCCTTCAAACTGTCCTCCTTTTCTCTTCCCTCTCCCCTCCTCTCCTTTCCCCCCCTTAGACCCGCCTAGGGTCAAACAATAAAATAATATATATATATATATATATATATATATATATATATATATATATATATATATATATATAGTATATATCTATATATATACAGTATATATATATATATATATATATATATATATATATATATATATATATATATATATACCGGGTATATATATATACTGTATATATATATATATATATATACGGTATATATATATATATATATATACGGTCGATTTATTCCTGGCGACCATCAGCGAGCCAGCATTTTTCTTAAAATGTTTTTGACAACAGGCTAAATTTGTACATTTTCGACAGAAACATTTCTCCGGCAAAGCCGTATTTATCCATGTGATGCTGGCTCGCTATCGCTCACCAGGAAGAAATCGACACCTGGATGGGGATAAACGTCTTAAAATAATAGGCTAAACGGGGCCGAATGGATACAAGCCAGAGAAAGAGAGAAAAGGAGGGAAAAAAAGCAGGTCACCCCCCATAAAGAATCACAGCACAATTAGAAGCTGACAATCCTCTACAACTCTTAGATGGAAGGGCTGATAGATACCGAGCATAATGTTAGATACGTATGGATACTTTTAAATAAGACCGTTTGACAGTATGGCATTTGATGCTTTAAGGCGGCGTTCAAAATCAGAATAAGTCAATCAATAACGTTAGGTTAGATTTGGTTGGGTATAGTTAGGTTAGAGCTTTAATTTGGCATTGGTTTAGATTGCCTTGATCGATTTGACACTCTTAGAGATCTATTGGTTGCAATGGGGCAGGGGCCTAGGAATCCTCCTCCCCTTTTATAATTTTCGTACTCAATGAGGCAGAGAAACGGGCGAGGAAACGCGAAATGTTGTTTCTGTTCGGGCTCAGTCTCGTGTCAGCTAACCCCAGCAATGGGGTATGTGCCTGAGTATAATTATACATACATGCATACACACTGGTTGAAATTATTTACTGTTTGAGGTTTCAGGGAACCATTAATTAGTCATATATATATATATATATATATATATATATATATATATATATATATATATATATATATACATATATATATGTGTGTGTGTTTGTTTTTCTTTAATCAGGCCCTCCTATAACCTGCGGACCATCTCCATGCACGAGGGTAACCCAGGGCATCACCTACAGGGCTCCCACAGCATAGAGTCCCCCACCATGGCCTTCTTCAGGAGGGTGGTGGATGACCGGAACCTCTGTCAGGCGCCCTCCAGGTTCCCTATGGACACGGTTTTTGTGGAGGGATGGGCGCTGTACTCAGAGACTCTTGGCTTCGACATGGACATCTTCGGAGACCCTTATGATAGGTCACTATTCATAGTATTTAGTCAAAACTAACCCTTTCATTACCAGTGACGTATTTTGTATTTGATTTCAGCTACATACAGACAATTTTATGATGTTTAGGAACGTTATAATTATATGGTAGTTAAAAGGATGAATTGAGATGTAGCCTTCTAATTGGTAGGATGCCTAATAAACTTACAAATCATTTAATAGTTGCCAGAATATGATGAAAAGAATGCCACCAGATTTTAATGGGGTAATAGATCCTAAACAAATATCGCTCGTAACTAGACAATATCCCTGAGCATCCTAACGTATCCCTCACATGTTTATCCCACGACTATACCGTGTTCCAAATAGGTAGACTAGAAATCGTGATCCATAATCTTTGTATAAAAAAAAAGAACAGAAAAAAGCTAGAACACATGAGATGTACAGTATACTACCACACCTATTCCCTGGTTGATCATCCCCAAATGGTAGAAATATTAGCTCAATAACTCTAGTCGTTGGTGAGTTATAGAGGTTTATGTTCTAGAGTTTTTGGCCTACTTGTATGAAACAGGCTACAGAACTTGTTGTTCCAAGTCATACAAATATCAAGTTAAAGGGAGATGAGTCGTTTTTCTGGTCCCCCTTATTATTCATATTTAGCCCCATTAGTTTTCAGATGTTAAGACGTTCGCCACATTAGTCTGTCGATTTTAAAACCCTTCGTCCCATTTCTATATCGAAACCTTTTGTGCCATTTAGGTGTCGATTATTTTTTTCTGGCGAGCGATAACAAGCCTGTAATTTTAAGAGAAGCCGGCCTTCGGCCGTGAAATGTTTCTATCGAAAAAATGTACAAATATATCTTGGGAGTGTTTTCTTAAGCTTGATGAAGGTCTAGTGAGGAAACTAAAACATAAATTAATATATAAATAAATAGACCCAATGAACTAACCACTGTCCCCTTCTCCAGACTTTAGACAAATTATCGTCAAACTTTGATTTTGACTGTGCTGTGTGAAGAGCTGTCCACACTATACCCTGTTCCTAATACAAAAACTCCTGAACGACTAGAATAATCGGGCTAATATTTCCACCATATGAAAATGGTCAGCAAGGGGACTAGTAGATAATTATACAGCGGGTTTATATATATATATATATATATATATATATATATATATATATATATATATATATATATATATATATATATATTAATAACCCGCTGAAGATCAAATAATTGCACAGAACGAAGTAGTAACTGAATTTAGCCAAATAGTAGGCCGATGAATAATCACTTAAAATAAACTACGCAGAATATGTAGTAAATTATAATGACCCCAATAGAGGCAGATGAAATATAAATTATCTCAAAGACACAGAACGACGTAGTGACAGCCGGAATTAAAGGCTGATGATACACGGAGAGGTACGATATGAATTCCTCCACTGGTAATAAAATAGGATACTGATCATATATCGTGGTGGATCAAAATAATTACAAGAACTATTATAGATAAGAAATAATTAATATAACTATTATAGATAAGAAATAATGAATATAACTTTAAATAAACTCGACGGAACGGGTTTTTACTTTGAACATAGAAAGGATTTTATTAAGAATTAATTACTATGAAAATAGAAAGAACACTGATTGATTATAAAAGAATAAATTATTATCTCTTCGTACCGTACACTTCACTACAAACTTCGGCACTCAATAAATAATGAAACAAAAGTATAAGATCTGCGAGTGTTCACAAATTATTACGTGTCGTGTTGGGTATAATTATATCTTAGTTATAAAATATATAAAACATTTAATATGGAATTTAAATCAGTTAAACCCAGGACATTATATATACAGTATAATTAACTGGCATATGTGTTGTTTGTTTTCACAATGCGAGAGAGAAAATGGCGTGAGGAGAGCCCAGAATAGGCCTCTAGGATCTCGTTATGTTGAACACTAACATATCTTATATACCTTCACAATAATACCCAAAACTCAAGAAACACAGAGACACTTATGTTAAGAGGTGATGAGGAGAAGTTAGGTCCATGAGAGAGGATCTGGTCGATGCTAGACTCTTAGTTCTTTCTTCGGTTTGGCACCAAAGGGAACTGCCACTCTCACACACAACTAGAGAATGTCACTTCTAGTTCCTCTAGCACACTGCCCTGCTCCCTGCAAACATGGGTGTATATTCATCCGATCGCATTAAAGCTAGTAGATGATATTGCCTCGTGTTTACCTACCGATCACATATTTCGGTCAGGTAATATTCAGAGGATAATTTACTTCTTGATTTATTCATTTCGGAATAGTAGGGACATAGGTATTTTGATCTTCTAATTATTGTGAAGTTAATAGTTGCCTTAATAATACAATTGACATAGAAATACATGGATATGGTTTTTCTTTATTTATTAATATTTAATTCATAGTTTAGGAAGCTTGCATGGTTGTAGGATATTTGATTTTCATTAATTAATCCTTTCCTCTATTCTTCAGGTGGTATGCAAGGCTTCCCTTATTCTCTTTTGATCTGTCATGATATATATATACCATTTTCTGCACTGTATATTGGGTTATTCTGATCACAACTGTTAAAATAGAATATTGGTTCTTGATGAGGAATTAACATAAAGCCATCTTCATTGTAGTTCAAATCGGGTTCTTTCGCTGTATGCTCCTTTATCTCATCTCTTGTGTCTTGCAATTGGCTTGGACGAGAACTCGTTGATTGGTCCTGGAGGAGTCCTGCAGTTCCCGTAGGACCCGGTAGATGACGTTGCTGCTCTGTTTCTTTACACCATAGAGAGTGTTAGCTTTCGACGACAGACTTTGTTGCTTCCTTTTCTGCTCTCGTCTGTGCCCTTCGTTTCGCTCTTTTCCTCTCCTTGATGTTGGCGAGCCTGGCTTTGCTTGGTGACGTCGCTCCATAGTTTGTGAGAACATCTGATGGGGTTGCTCATTTGTTATCTTGGAACCCCGTCATCTCACCACCTTCTAAATAGGCTAAACAAGTTTCCCAAGTTAATCCTTGTAGTACCGATTCCATTAGTCTAGAAAAGGTGGCTGGGCCGTTGCATAGGCCAAAGGGCAGTATTGTGAATTCATATAATCTTCCTTGGCTGGTGGCAAAAGCCGTTTTCTGTTGATTCTCTGGAAGTAAAGGTACTTGCCAATATCCGGCCTGCAAGTCTAGAGTGGTAAACCACTTGGCGCCTAGTAATGAGTCTAAGGAGTCGTCAATGCGAGGTAATGGAGTGGCGTCTTTGATGGTTACAACATTAAACTGTCTGTAATCTATACAGAACCTGGTAGATCCATCTTTTTTTCTGACAAGTACTACTGGGGATGACCATGGACTAGTTGAGTGTTGTACAACTCCTGTTGCTAGCATGTCTTTCACCTGTAATTCTTCCTCTTGGCGTTGGATTGGGTTTTTCCTTTGGATCGGCTGTTTTATTGGCTGTCCTACTGTATGGATTGGATGATGAAGGACGTCAGTTTTCCCTATGTCTCGACTGGAGGTGGCAAAGATATCTTGAAATGAAGTCATCAACTCACGTAAGTCAATTTGTTGTTGAGGGGTTAAATGAGAAGGAATGTCAGGTAGAGAAGAAACAGAGAGAGAAGTATTATCTGGGGGTAAGGCTAGTTCTTCTGCATATGTTTCAAGTTCTCCGATCGCTAACCTTTTAGGTAAGGTGATAGGCTATCTGAGATGTTTGCAATTCTGATATAATTCAATTGACTAGAAATAAGGACTGGAGCGGTCAATCTCTGTCGAAAAGACTTTGTATGTTCGGAGTCATTATCACATTACCAGGTAATGTAGGGAGAATAGGTATCCATTGCTCATGATGAGGAGGAAGTGTCACTATTTTTGTAGTGACAGTTTGAGTCGTCTGTATGAGGCATAGGGTTGGCTTATCTGTTTTCTCTTGACTGACCTTAGATTTGAAATCAGACTTTGCGTTATGCACTGATTTAACAGTGGGAGCTCTGTGAGATTCTTGATTTTTTTTTTTTTTTTTTAGCAGAGGTGCAAACTTCAGCGTTCTTTGTTGACAATCAATGGAGGCTTGCAGGGAGGTGAGTAAATGGAAACCCAAATAACCATCGTATTGGGTCTCTTGAGGGGTATATATCATGAAAGAATGACTTGTCACGTGATCGGGAACAGGAGTACTAACATAAAGTGAGGCAGTTTCTCCACAGTTAGGAATGATGCCATCATTAGCGTCTATCAAAACTATGGTGGAGGGTTTAACCCTTTCACGTTTTTATGACGTAGAGGTTGCCAGATTAGCAATAATAAATAGAGTTATCTCACTCCTATAATTACCTCTCCAAAATTAGTTTTCTGCCCACAGCTAACTCAAAGACAACTGCAGAGGTTGAAGTAACTAAACTAAAGGTTTCTAAATACCCCTGATGGTAACAAAGGCTTTAAAGTATCCCTAATAGGCTCAAAATTGCGTCAAAAACGTGAAGGGTTAAGTGGGCCAAAAGATTTGTGATGTTGGCGGAAGAAAAAAGAGAAGAGACATGAAAGGGAAGCCCCTGTGTCAATTAGAAGTCGGACTTTCACCCCATAAACAGTGAGGTGTTTGTAGATGGGAAGTTTTACGGTGTCTTGGTCTCATCGTGAGCCCCCGCCAGTTTCACAGTTTGTGGACGGGGGCGGATTAAAAATCCAGGGTGTCCTGACTATCCTTAGTCTCGTGTACTACTTCAAGCTCTTCAATCTCCCCTTCTTTGTCATTTTCCTCAATCCCTGTGGTCCCGTCTTCGTTTATAGCGGCCACGTGTTGGGGCTTAATCCATGGAATCTGAGCCCATAGAGTAGGTAACCTGAACCTCCGTTTGGTCAATTCTATAAATGATTTCTTCAGTGAAACCAAAGGACATTGGGAAGTGCATGGCTTCCATTCAGAGGGACGAAATCGTGCCCAGTCCTCAACTTTTTCACTTGGACGTGGCACTGCAGGGCTAGGTGAGGATGATGTAGACGGGTGAGTAGTAGCTCGACTGATGACGGCGATCTTGTCATGTTCCTTTGTATGTTCCTTTGACTTTCTTAAAGCCAAGATACGCCGAATTACTGGCATGTCCTCCTCGTAACCCTTGGGCACTGCTATAGCAAAATTATCTGCTACTGCAATAGGTAATATCCTCAACAGTGCTTTGAATACTATTTTCTTTCTTTGACCTGTAGTATCATCAAGAAATGCTGTCACGGCCAGTTGATTCAACTGACTAATCGTGTCATCTAAATTTCCTGCATACATTACTTCGTGAAAGTGACTGTCTGCTATCGTTGAACCTAATGATGGGTTGATAGCTAGCTTGGTGTACTCTTCAAACTGTGCCCAGGTTAATTGAGGAGTGTCACGCACAAACCCTGATACTCGAGCCGCATGTTTCCCTAATATCATTACTACTGTATGAATCTTTGCACTTTCATCGTCCCTGAATAAGATGTCTAGGACAGGTTTGGCAATTTCTAGATATGTATTCATGTCATGGTCTTCCTATTTGAAAGAAATAATGTCTAGTGCTTTACTAGCCATGATGAATCTTGTATCTGAGGTGATTGCACAATAATTTTAGAAATCAAAGCTGTTATGCCGTATTGAGACACCGCTGCCTCCAGTGTTATGCCACGTTGTAAACCAACTTGCAATAATATTTGTTTTCATAAGCTCCTTGTTTAGGATAACTTAGAATATAATCCTGCTTGACAGGAACACAATTAGCATTACTAATAAGGTTTCTATTCTATCTATCTATATGCTCAGGCCCATATAGATAGATAGAATAGAAACCTTATTAGTAATAAGGTTTCTAATTTACTCAATCACTCCCCAAACACAATAAACACACAGAGTAAATACAAATAACTTTTGATTTCTTAATTACTAATTACATCAAGTGGGCTCATCCGGATCTTAACTATTAAGTATAAGTCCCATGGCAATTTAAAGGTGACTGGGAAAAAGTTAACTCGATCATGAAATATGGTGTCACTTACAAAACATCAAACAGGACACATACAGTATATAATACACAAAACATAACATAAAATATGATGACAATATAATTATATGTGTGTTAGTGTATGCACAGAGGAATGGAAGATGAACAAATATATACAACCGAGGTAATCGACTCGGTGGTACAGGGGTAAGCGTGGCTGGGGAAAGAGAAGGTCGCCTGACCAGGTCAGCTATCAAAGGGGTGCCAGGCGGAAGGTAAGGTGAAGTTTGACTGCGGTCACCTTAAATAAATATCTGATTTAGTGCAACGTTAAATCAGGCGAAAAAGATAGAAAGTTATGATTAACACTAGTGATAAGACAACTTAATTTGTAATTTAATAATAATAAAATACTGGGCAATATTCACTAGCACGATCTATGAAAAATAAATATAGTCGTAAATGAGGTATGATCACAATGAATGAGGAATTCAGATTCACAAAACGCGTAGTGAATAAATATAGCTGGAATAGTAGCTAAATATCCAGCGGGTATATATATATATATATATATATATATATATATATATATATATATTAATAAACCGCTGAAGATCAAATAATTGCACAGAACGAAGTAGTAACTGAATTTAGCCAAATAGTAGGCCGATGAATAATCACTTAAAATAAACTACGCAGAATACGTAGTAAATTATAATGACCCCAATAGAGGCAGATGAAATATAAATTATCTCAAAGACACAGAACGACGTAGTGACAGCCGGAATTAAAGGCTGATGATACACGGAGAGGTACGATATGAATTCCTCCACTGGTAATAAAATAGGATACTGATCATATATCGTGGTGGATCAAAATAATTACAAGAACTATTATAGATAAGAAATAATTAATATAACTATTATAGATAAGAAATAATTAATATAACTTTAATTAATCTTGACGGAACAGGTTTTTACTTTGAACATAGAAAGGATTCTATTAATTTGAATTACTATGAAAATAGATAGAACACTGATTGATTATAAAAGAATACATTATTCTCTCTACATACACTTCACTACAAACTTGGAAACTCAATAAATTATGAAACAAAAGTATAAGATCTGCGAGTGTTCACAAATTATTACGTGTTGTGTTGGGTATATATCTTAGTTATAAAATATATATATTTAACGTTTAATATGGAACTTAAATCAGTTAAACCCAGGACATTATATATATAATTAACTGGCACATGTGTGGTTTGTTTTCACAATGCGAGAGAGAAAATGGCGTGAGACGAGCCCAGAATAGGCCTCTAGGATATCGTTATGTTGAACACTAACATATCTTATATACCTTCACAATAATACCAAAACTCAAGAAACACAGAGACACTTATGTAACGAGGTGATGAGGAGAAGTTAGGTCCATGAGAGAGGATCTGGTCGATGCTAGACTCTTAGTTCTTTCTTCGGTTTGGCACCAAAGGGAACTGCCACTCTCACACACAACTAGAGAATGTCACTTCTAGTTCCTCTAGCACACTGCCCTGCTCCCTGCAAACATGGGTGTATATTCATCCGATCGCATTAAAGCTAGTAGATTATATTGCCTCGTGTTTACCTACCGATCATAAGTAAAGTAAGTAAGTAAAAATGAGTAGTGACAGGGGGTTAGGGGGAAGTGGGGATAGGACAAGAAATAGTTGGATGAAGTGAATTGTAGCAGGAGAAAAAGGTTTCCAGGCTTGACTGGAACTGCCTGAGGGTTTTTCTGATTTTAGCTGCTGAAGAGACTGGCCAGGGCAAGGTCGACAGGGGCGCGTCCGGGGAGGCTCCTCGCTGGCACGGGTATCATCTGCCATGTCTGGTCGGGGGCGTGTGAGGCTGGGGTGATGGTGGTGAAGGTGATGGGTGGTGGTGGTGGTGAGTTTTTATTTCCTTGGGAGGTCTGGGAAGCCGCGTTTTAGAGCTTCCTCCACCGTTATGCTGCAAGTCACGTAGTTGGTCTTGGGGTCCTTCGTGTGGAAGTAGCAGTTGCAGCCGTCTCTTTTCCAATTCTCCATACAGTAGGACAGGAATCCGTGGAATTCAGGTATTATGCAGTCCTTGTATGCATAGCTCATGGACATGTTGAAATCTGTTTCGAGGTGTGGATAACAGATTTCCTTGAACAGTTGCTGAGGAGTTTTTGGAGTTTTTGCTGATTGTGGTGTTGGTGGCTGGGGCTCGGAAGTTGCAGCTGGTAATGTCTCCTTTGCTACTGCTGGTGTTTTCTTCTGCTTCTTCATTTTTTTGGCTTTGGGGCTCGCAAACTCAATGGTGGGCATGGAGGCTGCTTCTGCATGTTGTGCTAACTCAGGTGGTGGTGTAGTGGTTGCAGTCAAAGCCGTGATTACTGAAGGTGGTGGTGATGGTGGGAGGGCTTCCTCGACCTCCATAGGTGGTGCTGGAGTCTTGTCCTCTTCAGGGTTGCATTCTCCAGTGAAAAGGTCGATGAAGGGAGTCAGAGTCAGGACCTTCGGCTTGGTGGGTGCTGGTGGTGATGGTGCAGGCCCCTCTGAAGGTGGTGGTGGGCAGTTTTTCCTATTCAGAGGGCGAGGCAGGAGAAGTTTTGGAGCCGGTGTGTTCCTCTGCCTCGGTGTTCTCTGGTGGCTCCCTGGAAGGTTGGCTGGGATGAATATTACAGGGAGGTTGTTCTCCTTCAGGATGGCGGGCAGAATCTGCTGCAGGAGGGAGGTGTCGTCTCCAGCCAGAGCCATAGCCGTCCTAATAACCACATCTATGATGGAAAAAGATGTGGTATTGGATTTGGGGCTCGGCCTGGTGGGTCTCCTGCTGGTTGACTCCTTCTGCCCCTCCTTCAGGAAGTCCCTGGCGTGAGTGGAGCCCTTGACAGCGGCGCCCTTTGGTCCCGTCACCTGTCTGGCTTCAGGACCTCTGGGAGCAGCCACTGCCACAAATTCCACCCTCTCTCCATCACCAAGGGAGGGCACAGCCTTAAGGGGGTTGTTTTTCTTGATGGCGCCCTTGTGGGTGAAGATGTCCTTGGTGCCGTCGTCAGGGGTGATGAAGCCGTACCCCTTCTTCACATTGAACCATTTTACAAGTCCAGCAAGGATGGGAGTTGCTGAACTCATGGTGAATGGTTGGTTGTGAGAGAGAGAGGTGAGGTAGGTATGCTCAGGATGGGAGCTCAGAGCTGAATGTGATGCTACCGATCATCTATTTAGGTCAGGTAATATTCAGAGGATAATTTACTTCTTGATTTATTCATTTCGGAATAGTAGGGACATAGGTATTTTGATCTTTTAATTATTGTGAAGTTAATAGTTGCCTTAAAAATATAATTGACATAGGAATACATGGATATGGTTATTCTTTATTTATTAATATTACATTCATAGTTTAGGAAGCTTGCATGGTTGTAGGATAATTGATTTTCATTAATTACTCCTTTCCTCTATTCTTCAGGTGGTATGCAAGGCTTCCCTTATTCTCTTTTGATCTGTCATGATTTATATATACCATTTTCTGCACTGTATATTGAGTTATTTTGATCTCAACTGTTAAAATAAAATATTGGTTCTTGATGAGGAATTTTGATGAGGAATTAACATAAAGTCATCTTCATTGTAGTTCAAACCGGGTTCTTTCGTTGTATGCTCCTTTATCTCCTCTCTCGTGCCTTGCGATGGGCCCAGACGAAAACTCGTTGATTGGTCCTGGAGGAGTCCTGCAGTTCCCGTAGGACCCGGAAGATGATGTTGCTGCTCTATTTCTTTACACCATAGAGAGTGTTGGCTTTCGACGACAGACTGTGTTGCTTCCTTTTCTGCTCTCGTCTGTGCCCTTCGTTTCGCTCTTTTCCTCTCCTTGATGTTGGCGAGCCTGGCTTTGATTTGTGACGTCTCTCCATAGTTTGTGAGAAAATCTGATGGGGTTGCTAATTTGTTGTTTTGCAACCCCGCCATCTCAAGAGATAAGGAGACCTCTCGTTCGTGTCATGTTTGTTGTAGTAACATGTGGCGCCACGTCAGCAGACTATTTGCTTCGGAGTATTTTTATTACTATACATTTTTTCATACAAATTATATCTAACTATCAGTGTCTGATATCTCTGTGGATAACTATATTCGTATATTGTTTGGTTTCTGTGAGTAACTCATCTTTTTTATTCTACCCCCGTAATTCACCTTTAATTAGTGCTACCGTACACTGGTGATGGACACAGGAGTATTAAAACAAGCAAACTAATATAAGATAATACTATACAGATATACTAAACAATGCTAAAATGTAAGGTATTTTATCACTCTCTGCTGTTATGTCTTTGAGGTAAATAGGATATTTTGTTGTATTATTACCGAGGGCTTTTATTGATTCGGTAATATTCGAGCAAATTTATTTTTAGTTTGCTCCCTAGACTGGAAAATATGATTCTCCAAAACCCTCTCAAACTAAATAAAAAAATAACAAAATACACACACGCCAGAACCGTTAGAGCTAAATATGTAATTTTTTGGGGTAAAAAATTGTTTCGGCCAAAGGCCCGTTTCTCCAAAATTGCAGGCTCGCTATCGCACACCCAGATAAATTTGACACGTGTATGGGGTGAAATGTCTTATGATCATCAAACTAATTAGGTGAAACTTCATAAAATCTCTAAACTAATGAAGGGAATAGGGAGGATACAAAAATACCCCCCTTGCACCAGATAGGGTGAAATCATAGTCCTTCTGTTTCTACAGGTATGGTCACTACTCTGAGGAAGTGTTCCGAGATTGTCGACTGGTGGTGGTCACGGATGCTAAAACAAGAAAACTCATATAAGATCACACAATACAGATATACTAAACAATGCTAAAATGCAACATATTTTAAGTCATTGTCCTTCCGCTGCTACAGGTATGGTCACTACTCTGAGGAAGTGTTCCGAGGTTGTCGACTGGTGGTGGACACAGGGATACACGCGCTGGGCTGGACACGACAAGAGGCCATCGACTACATGATGCTACACACTGCCAGAGGACAGGTGGAGCTGGAGGTATGTCGATAATATTGAAGCTTTACTTAACCATAGGGTAGATGGTCAAAATTACTGGAATCTATAACTGTTATGCCTAAACCCCAAGGAGTAAACACAACCCCGGAATTCAAGTCCACCTCTAGAACGGCCCCACAACCTCAGTCCTCCTCTACAACGGCCCCAGAACCCCAGGGAGATGCAGTCCAGAAACCCCATTCCCTCCTCACAAAGGCCAAAACATACCAATGTCCCCTGCCCAGATACCATCACGATAAATACACCAGTGTCCCCTTCCCAGGTACCAGCCGCGACAGAAAATGCGGCTATAGCCCCCCTGGTCCCACCACCGCAAACAATAAAAAAAAACTCGATCCCCCCTCACTCCCAAACGGCAGCACCTATCAGATGACTCCGGTGTGACATCAGGCGGCCAGGCCGGCCGTGGATTGGAGGATCGGAAGTGCACCTCCACCAACCCCAGAGAGCTGACGTCACCACCAGAGGCGCCATCCGATTGTTCGTTAGGAGGGCTCTTCTACTGTTCTCCCCCCTACCCCTCAAGGGGCACCAGAACCATACCATCCTACAACATCATTGAAACCAATGTTCCAGCGTGCCCTTTTTCCATGTACCTTGCCCGCAGCAGAGCGCACCTGAGAAGTGAATAGGTATTCTGGCCAAGTAGGGTAAAATGATCTCATCTCTTCCTTGAGATCTGAATGCTTACAGGCTTCAACAGGTACCCTCTGGCCTGACTTCCGATATTAAAACAGATAATACCGAATCGGAAGACCTAGACTGCTCTCTGGCTCTAGGACCTTGAATGCTCTCGAGCTTCTTGGAACCCTCCCCGTTCAAGTTAGTATTCATTAGGACGCTTAGTTGAGGCCTGGCTTTCAGGTCCCCTTTAACGTAATTCAAATTCTCATTCCAGTTGCCTTATTAAAAGTTATCCATACACGCCATCCATAATTTATGTCTCTGCTATAGTTACATTGTTACACATCTGAGTAGTCACTAAATAACCAGGCCTCTGTATAGCTATAGAAGAGAATCTCTGCCACAGCCACATCCACACTAGCTGCAAGCTAGGGACCCCCCCCCCCCCTATACTCACGTCCCTATAGTACGTGTTGATGTATATGTATCCTATGTGTCTTATTACAAAGTAAATTATTATTCATGCTATCATATCTATGCTGTATTACGTTTATTGTGTCATTTGTAAATATACCTTGGTAGATTCATGTCATTCTTTACCACTTAAATAATAAAGTTTGAACACCTGTTACTCATGTATTCTCTCAACACTTTCCCCTCGGTAAAACAAACACTGCAACAGATAGTTTGCTGTGTGGCTGTTCCTCGTGATAGTCGGCATCTTACTGGTGGCTGGCAGTGGTCTGAGAGGCTGGATGTAGTAGTGAGCCCTGAAGAGGGGTTTGTTACAAGTGTTTGCTTTAATTACGACATAAATTCAATCAAAATGTCAGAAGGGAGACCAAACCAACCTACTGCGGCCTTCTGACCATGGATATCAACACTTAGGGATGATCATTCCCACAATCACCATGAATTATCCAGAAACAAAAAGAACCGCCACTTTGCTAGCCAATATAGGATTCCGAACTTACACGCGGCTGTCCGGGATAGTCACCACCGACACACCCTGGGAAACCGTCCAAGCCCCTATCACCACCACCCTCCAACCCCCTCTGGGTCGAGTTCCCACGCTCAGTAACTTATACGCCGTCACATATACAGGCATCCTTGAAGAAACCATGATGCAACTTCGTTGTCATGCTCAAGTTGCATATGCAGGGGCCGACACCAAAGCAATAAATAAAGTCGTCTTCGACAACCTCATTAAAGGTGGGGGCTCATGGGTTGAGATAAACATGGAATGATAATCGCCAAGCTGTACATAATTATCTTGCAAATGGCAATGGCACTGAAATAATTATTAACAATGGTATAAAGGATTTTGTGGATCGTCTATACCGGGCCTGTGACGTCACAAGAGTGTAAGTCCACCATCCAGTCTAGGCTAAGGATACTGGTGTGACGTCACTATGACGTCACAGGCCCGGTATAGACGATCCGCAAACTCCTTTATACCATTGTTAATAATTATTTCAGTGACATTGCATTTTACAAGATAATTATATGCAGGTTGGCGATTATTTTTCCATGTTTACCTCAACCCATGAGCCCCCACCTTTAAAATAGTCCCTGACTCATTCAAGCAAAATTTTGCTATTCATGAGGTCACCACACCCACCAAAGATTTCCAAACGATCCAAAAATTACTATCAGTCTCTCTAACCTCCACAACTTAACTCAGCACCATCAGCCACACTCCCATTCATCCTCAACCTTCTGCAAATACTTCCATTCCCCCTCAGCAACAACCTCTCCGACCTCCCACCCCTCTCAGCACTCTGCCACTCACTCGGTCCCTCAGATTTACGCTCAACAACCATACGATTTTGCTCAAGCTCAGCCTTCTGCCTCCAACTCGGTCCCTCAGACATATTCCCAACATTCATACCGTTTTATGTAAAACCCTTCCAACCCCACGCTATATCCCCATCCCCCCAGGAATAACTTGTACAACCCCCAACTGACACCGAACAATCCTTCCGAATTTTCGCCTAGCCAAAAAAACTGTTTTCCCCGTACTTGGCGGTCCCGCGACAAACCACTCCCCCAATACCAACCCTCACAGAACGCCGGGGGTGCCTCCTAACGCGGTCGCCAACCCCATGTGAACCCCCAACACAATTCCGCATGCCTACCCACCGAACCATCCTGTGAGGTCGATTTTTAGAAGCACCCCGGAATCCTATCAGATTGCGGGGGTCCATAATACATTAAATAAGTCACCTATATACCATGAGCTCAAACTCAACGGGAACTCCGTTTAGCTTGCTCATCAACACAGGTGCCGGTCCTGCCTCCACGCCCCTTTTTATAACAGAATGAGCCACAAATTTGGGCCTCTTAAGCCTTTGTCTGTGAAGTTAGTCAGTGCAGGAAATCATCCGTTGCAGATCAAAGGGGAAACATACCCCATAACAATCACTCCGCCTCATGAACCCCCGGTAGACCATCTCTTTATCGTGCCTGACTCCTACGATGCCGCCTACGAGTCTACGACGGGTATCTCGGGCCAGACTTGTTGCAGGTACTCAATGCGCAAATTTATTGCAAACACCTCTATTTTGACAACCTATCTCAGTTTCCCCATCTAGTCGCACAGGCCACAACCTCAGCCGCCATCTCGATACCCCCGCATCACCAATCCTGGGTGCCCATAAATCGACCCTCCTCCGTGCCACTGTTGTTTTCTCATGCCTCCCATGTCACCCCCCACTGTTTGACCTCCCCCACTTTGTTGCCCCCTCAATAAATTGCATCAAGGTCACCAACATTGCCGATCACCCCATCAGTTTACCGAAGGGTTTATTGATGGAGGACTTGGAAACGTTCGACGACCCTGACCCCCCCCCCCTCCCCCTCGCCCGACACCTTCAAAGTCACGCATCCCCCTGTCTCGCCTCAGATCCTCCCCCCCACTTATCCGAGGCCCAGAAACGCACGCTACGTGACGTACTACTGTCTTTCAGGACATCTTTTCCCAGTCGCCCGATGACATATGGCATACCACCATCCTTGACCATCCCATTCACACAGAGGGGCCACCCATCCAGCAACCCCTCTGGTGAAAAAACTCCATTCTACGTCGGGAAGAAGAGAAACAAGTGCAAGAGATGATAGATGCGGGGTTAATAAATCCTATCACAAACCCATGGTCCTCACCCGTAGTACTAGTAAAGAAAAAAGATGGCTCCTGAGATTCTGTGTCGACTATCGTCAACTGAACGACGTCACTATTAAAGACACCAAGCCCCTACCGCGGATCCACGACTCCCTCGATTCATTACACAGGGCTTGCATTGTTTTCAATATTAGTTTTCCAAGCTGGGTACTGGCAAGTCCCTGTCAAAACCGAGCTACTCAAACAACAGCATTCTCAACAAGTATTGGGTGCCAATTCGAGTTCAATGTACTACCGTTCGGCCTTTGCAACGGCCCCGCCACCTTTTCTCGCTTAATGGACTCCATTTTACAAGGCCTCACCTGGGAGACCTGATGTTATCGTATTTGCCAACTCTTGGGAGCAACACATCGAGCACCTGCAACAAGTCTTCTTATGGATTCGTCAAGCAGGGTTTAAATTAAAACCCTCGAAGTGTACTCTCGCCCGCGAATCGGTGCCATATCTCGGACATGTCATCTCGAAACATGGCATTTCACCCGATCCCGAAAAACTTGCCGCCATCAGTCAAATCTAGCCCCCACAGACAGAAAAAGGAGTACGGTCCTTTGTTTGTTTGTTTGCCTCTACGAACTCGCCTCCACGAACTTATCCAAAAAGAGTGACAATTTTTATGGCCGGATACCCGTTTGAAAGTGTTCAACTCTCTTGAACAAGCGCTCGCCTCCGCCCCTATAGTGGCATTTGTGGATTACAGCCAACCATTCCGACTATACACGGACGACTCCCTACTCGGGATTGGGGCGGTACTCTCCCAAACTAACAACAACAAAGAACACATCATGGCCTGCGCCATCCGCACGGTCACCCCATCCGAGGTAAACTACGCCGCCACTAAGAGGGAATGTTTAGGTTTAGTATGGGTGCTACAACATTTTCGTTCAAACCTGTTGGGAGCCAAAATCACCATAGTAATTACAAACCACCACGCGCTACGATGGCTGTGCCAATCTAACACCTCCAATGCGTTTTAATTATCCAATGGCGAGAGACACTCGAGGAGTTCAATTTCGAAATCGCATATCGACCAGGCAAACTTCATACAAATACCGACACAGTGTCCCGTCTGTCCACAACTCCACTACCCCCCATTCTCCTCCCTCACCTGTTCCCCCACTCCCTCCCTCCCACCCACCACCCTCGCCTACTGTTAATAGTCTCTCTCGCATTGCCCCCATCGCCACGTGGGATGAAAACAAACGACCCAACTGGTTACCAAAGGATGGTTTTTCTGCATTGACTAAAGTATTCGACTTTAACTTTACCGAGACCGGCCATATCGTGTTATGCCTGGAGAAAGTAAAGACCACCCTATCTTTTCTGCACCATGACAATGGCATCCACTTGGGGTTTACTAAACTAATGCAGGTGTTTAAAGCAACACATTGGACTCCCCACCCTTACCCTCTTGCAAAACAAACAGTAGAGTCGTGTTTAGCATGCATAGAAAGCAAAGACACCACGCGCACCCCTCTGGCCCCTCAGGCACCATAATATTCTCGTCACCATGGCAACTCCTATCTCTCGATACGGTAAGCCTGTTTCCCGCATTCAACTCTTTTTGTTTCATCCTAACCTTTGTAGACACTTATTCCAAGTTTCTCATTGCCGTCCCAGTAAATGACCATAGCGCAAAAACCGTGGTGGATGCCATGCTAAATCACATGTTCCCCAAGCATTACATACAGATAATGCCCCAGAATTCTCGGGCCAAGTCTGGTAATACCTCTCCAAATTAATGGGGTTCGAAATTTCCCATTCAACCCCTTACTGGCCTAAAGGCAACGCAATATGCGAGAGGAGCCACAGATCCGTTAGCAATCAAATTCATATAAAATTCCTCGCGGGTAACACCAAGGACTGGCCCAGTCAGGAACGAATGATCCATTAGGGTTTAAGCTCAACCCCACGCGACGACGGCATAATTCCTCACGAACAAGTGTTAAGGGTAGCACCCGTCGTGCTACCGCTGCGCCATCTTATTGAACCTCCCTCCCCATCCCTAGACAGTCGCCCTACTGTCAAACACATGAAAGCGAGATTAAAACAATTAGAAGTCATGCCAGGACTTGTCAGCTGACTCAATCAACCCCTCAAATCCGTACACAGTGGGGAATCACGTCATGATTGCAAACCTCCCGATGACTAACAAATTGGCACCTAAATTCAAGGGTCCATTTACAGTAATTAAGATCCTTAATTGCTATCAAGTCACAGTCGACTATCACGGAGAACCGGGCATGCTCAGTAACAGGCATGCAAGGCATATTTTTTCCAAATAATCAAACAAAATCTCCACCTCCACTCATTCCCCGTCAATTCTACCTTCTCACCCCACACATCCACCATCAACTGCTTCTCCAATCTCATACATCCCAATAACGCAACCTATCTCCTCATCAACAAATCCTGCTAACCCCCTTACAAACCCGCCCGCCACCACACCCCCTTCCAACCCTGTAACCCCTTCCCAAACCCCAATAAACCTCACCACCTCAATTAACATACCTGCCCAACTAGGACATGCAGCAACCTCACATTCAAAACCGTCATTACAAGGCGACAAAAATTCACCTCAACCCCCACAAAGCCCACCCGAGAGTATACCAACAAACACAACCACACACTCAGGCAGAGCATTCATCCCTCCTCTCGATTAGGAATTAATTGTACCTTTGCGTCCTCAGAGGTCCAAGGGAGCAGGACAAAGGTCATCAGTCGACCGCCAGAGTCCGCACAGCCGTGATAGCACCTCCACGCCTGCATTCCAATTCACATACAAATATGTTTGTACGCTTTGCCTTGTGGATCTCAGGGGCGGGGAAAAAGAGAAGACTGAAACACAAGGGCCAACTCATCGATGCCTTGCATTGGGATCATCAGCCATCCACCCTCATCGTGGTATGGTGTGACGGCATCGCATGACCACACACCCAGAGGTGGCACCACTCCGTACAACATCTGCGTCCCACGGCCGTCACGCTAACAGAAAAAAATATATACCCTCCAGCCACGGGGACGTGACTTCCGTAGAGGAGAGGGTAGTGTTATACCTAAACCCCAAGGAGTAACACAACCCAGGAACCCAAGTCCTACTCTACAACGACCCCACAACCTCAGTCCTCCTCTACAACGGCCCCAGAACCCCAAGGAGATGCAGTCCAGAAACTCCATTCCCTCCTCACAAAGGCCCAAATATACCATTTTCCCTGCCCAGGTACCAGCCACGACAGAAAACGCGGCTATAGCCCCCCTGGTCCCCCCACCACAAACAATAAAACAAAAAATCAATCCCCCCCCCTCCCCCCCCAACTCCCAAACGGCAGCGCCTATCAGATGACGTCACGCGGCCAGGCCGGGCCGCGGATTAGAGGACCGGAAGTGTACTTCCACCAACCCCAGCAAACTGATGTCACCACCAGAGGCTCCATCACATTGGTCGATAGGGGGGATCCTTCGCCAAATAAGGAGGGCCCTGTCTCTGCTCTCTTTCCTACCCCTATCATCATTGAGACCAATGTTCCAGCGTGCCCTTTTTCTACGTACATTGCCCGCAGCAGAGCGCACCTGAGAAGTGAGTAGGTATTCAGGCCAGGTAGTGGAAAATTCTCTCATCCCCTTCCTGTGATATGAATGCTTACAGGTGCCCTCTGGCCTAGCTTTTGATATTAAAACAGATAATACCGAATCGGAAGACCTAGACTGCTCTCTGGCTCTAAGATTTTGAATGCTCTCGAGATTCTTGGAACCCTCCCTGTTCAAGTTAGTATTCATTAGGACGCTTAGTTGAGGCCTGGTTTTCAGGTCCCCTTTAATGTAATTCAAATTCTTATTCGAATTGCCTTATTAAAAATTACCCTTACACGCTATCCATAATGTGTGTCTCTGCTATAGTTACATTGTTATACATCTGAGTAATCACTAAATTACCAGGCCTCTGTAGAGCTATAAAAGAGAAGCTCTGCCACACCCGCATCCACACTAGCTGCAAGCTAGGGACTCCCCCACACTTTCCATATTACCTGAGACATAGACAACAGTAAATCTTGACTTGAAACGAAAATGGAACTTTGGAGTAAGGAACTCAAAATCGGAGAACGAACCCCCAAGTTCGAACCTCGAAACCAAGAAAATATTACATTTTCGCGGTTTTGAGGTTCCAATTTGGGGGTTCGTTCTCCGATTTTGGTTCCCTTACGGGAAAGTTAAATTTTCGTGTCAAGTCCAGATCTTCTGTAGTCTATGCCTGCGAGTATTCGATTACCCTCACGTCCCTATAGTATGGGTTGACGTATATGTATCCTATGTGTCTTATTCCAATGTAAATTGTTATTCATGCTACTGATTATTATGCGTTATTACGATTATTGTGTTATTTGTAAATAAACCTTGGCAGATACGCCTCATACTTTACCACTTAAATAATAAAGCTTGTACACCTGTTACTCGTGTATTCACTCAACACTTCCTCCTTGGTAAAACGGACACTGCAGCAGATAGTTTGCTGTGCGGCTATTCCTTGTGATAGTCGGCATCTTAAGGGCCCTTCACACAGTCAGGAGTGCGAGCTAGAATTACTAGGAGTAGGTGAAAATTCGGACTCCTTGGCCTATTCGCGGTGAAAATCGATGACTCCTAGTGGCTCTAGCGATTCCTAGTGACTCCTGTTAGACTCCCAGTGACTCCCGACCAGTCGCGGGCGATTGGCCCTGTCCGACAAAATGCTCACAGTGTTTAAAGTTCTCACCGTGAGTCGGAACACTCCCAGTGAGTCCTGGTGACTCCCAGTGACACCCCAGTGAGTCCTGGTGACTCCCAGTGACTCCTATCTAAATCACGGACAGTGTTCTGTTTCAGTTTCAGTTCTCAGTTTCACCGGGAGTCACTGAGATATAGATAGGTAATACATGCGAGTCACTGAGGATCACTGGGAATCGACAGGAGTCACCAGGAACCACCAGGAGCCACTGGGAGTCACCGAGCATGCTCTCCAAGCGGCAGGGGCGCCCAAAGAGATACCTGTAATGAGCGCACATGTAATAAAGGGCCCACTATTCATGGGTGTGGGTGGTGAGCAAAGCGAGCCTACCTAACTGGGGATTCCCCCCCTCCCCAGACAAGTTCGCAGCGACCAGGTCAGCCACCTTCTTCCACTCGGCAGGTGTTGAGGGGCACCGCAACACCTCAGGCTGGTACTCTTCGATGATGGCCTCACAGGTGTCCGGGACGGAAGGCATACATGAGGCTGCCATATGTATCACCAGTGGCAAGGTAGCGAAGTGTGATGGCGATACGTATGCCAGGTGATAGTGCCTCATGCCAGAAGGTGTCCTGTCGCTCGATCCTGGGACCAACACGAGCCACCAACTCCCGAAACATGGCACAGTCGACGTGCAACAAGTTCCAGAACCCCCTGATGTCCTCGCGCTCCAGCTCACCCATCAGCTGCTCATACATCTCTAGCTCAGGACGGCGCAGCAGCCAGCTCCTTGCCCACCGTTGTCTGCGATGTTGGTCGATGGCTTGGCGTTGACGCTCTTCCTCCTCCTCCAGGTCCCGCACCTGCAGCTTGAGTTCCAGTAGGTGCAGCCTCAGCAGCTCATCCTTCCTCATCCTCGACATGTTGCATGGGTGCTGTAGGGTGTCCGTGTGGCAGTGGTGTGTGTCCGTGTGGTGGTGGTGAGTGTGCATGTGGCGTGGGAGAGCTTGGGGGCCCCTTATATAGGGGCTGTGCACAATGGGGGCCATGCCTACAATACTCTCATCTCATTCCTAACAACTCCCAGTGATGCTCGGTGACTCCCAGTGACTCCTATCTAACTCCCAGTGACTCCTGTATTACTCATATCGACTCATATATTGCACTAATCCAAAAACGATAGTTAATTATCAAATTTTCAATAACTCGTACTTCATTCCCGGTGACTTCTGGTAACTCCCAGTGATTCCCAGTGACTCCTTGTGACTCACAGAGACACTCCCACTGACTCCTAATCTGTCGTGAGGGCACGTGGAATTTCGGACACTCGCGGTCATATTCCCAGGAATCAAAAGGAGTCATTACTCCTAGTGATTCTAGTTCGCACTCCTGACTGTGTGAAGAGCCCTTTAGTAAAATTCAATGAAATATAATCTCAGTAAAAGCGTCATTAAATGGATACCAAGTGATATAGACAATCATTGGCATATGTTATCACTTAGAAACTTTATTCAAGTATAGTGGTTCACAGTTATCCCTAAGAAAGAACTATTATGACTATTAGTCCTCTCAGATGGTGCACCGGAACTATTAACCAATTTTCAGTTTACCAATTTATATACATGCACCAACCTATGTCTAAGCTGGACCACATTTATTTCAATGTTAGCTAAAAAAAATCTACAGTAGAGGTAGTAGTGATGTGTGATTATATAATTATCTCAGAAAGTACATCCCTGCCATATATGAGATGCTGACACCGGATAAAGGTTTTTAAATTTTGATGGTGTTGTTAACCCTTCTTTGGCGGTGCCCGGCTATAGTCGGACAAGAGAACCCCAACCTAAAGAGCGGGGCCAGGCTATAGTAGCGTGCAATTTTGAGCACGTAATGTGCTCTGAGAGAGAGACAAGCGACGGGAGGAGCATAGGTTGCCTCATGACCGCTCGCCACGGCTCTCGTGGGCCTACTGACATCTACTCCGCACACATCCACCCTCCCTCCCTCGCTACACACGTAATTATGTAACAAAATGACCGTATTTTAGCGATTTTGCCCTTCGGTTGCACGATCGTTGCAAGACAACCAGTGATCGTAGAAGGATGGTTCAGGTGTCATTGGAAAGCTCAAGTAACGCCCTTTCAGGGATACATAATTGTATTACGCTCTGGCTCTTGTTTATGCGTGAAAAAGAGCACGGAAACAAGGCCATTTAGGGTAAAAAAAAAACGCTGGGTGCGTAGTGGAAAAAAACTGACCCGCCCGCTCGTAAGGTGTTAAAGAGGAATGTTTCTTACTCTGAGGAAAAAGGGGCCTCTGCCTTGCTTCTGGCAGAGTGCATAAAGAATATTCCCTCTATGGCAGTGTTGATAAAGGTGACTTGAATGTGGTTGGTAAGCGGGACTTGCAGCATTTAGGAAACTCTTCTAAGGGAAGGACAACCCTGTTTAAGAAAACTTATTTAATGGCCTGGGTGGAAAGTCAGCTTGTTGGGGTAGGGCGTGATTCCTTTCTCTATTAAAAACAATGGTTAAAATAAATATAAGAGAAATAAGAATACCATGGGATGGGAAAATGACCCTTTTTCTCTATGTCTCAACCTAGGGACTGTAGGCTGTTCAGTAGCCTGTAACTATTACGAGGCCTCGAGATTAGCGATTGGAGGTTTGAGATGTTGGATGCTTCATATGTGTTGTACTAGATGGTCTCAGCGGAAGACAAGGTGTTGGTTGCCTCCTCTCTGCCGCACTAGATGAAGACGCCTAATTTATACACATCACTAATTTCGTAGAAAACAGCTATATTGTTGTTCACAGCATCTTCGAATATGGTCTGTCATTGTCATTGCTATGAATTGACGATATAGGCGGTGTTTTTGTGAAGAGTTGGTGTAGCCAAGAAATTTGTAGACTAGCAGGAACGATCAGATCAGCTCGGGAAACAATACTGACGTTTGGTGTGGATTCGATCTGAGGTCCTTTTGGTCTGCAGTCCACGACACTATCCACTGCACTATTGCCTCCCCCTGCCCTGAATTGCTGGGAGGTCAGTCTCTCAGGCAATTTGATAGTCGCAGTGGGGCAGACAAAACATAGATCTGAAGAATCCCTTCTGGATTCAATCTCCAGAGGTGTTTCCAAGTTAGAACTTAGAAAACCCTCTCTGATGATGACTGACTACCTTTTTGTCTGGCGAGCTTTAGAGGTTGAGGGATGACATAGTGGCTCTCTCCAAACTGAAGTGGCTTATGAGTGATGAAATCACTTGTAATAATAATTGTGCAATCTATTGGTCTACTTATAATAATAATACCCAGTATTGAGGGGTGTTGGTGGCGATGACTTTGCTGGCTACTTCAGTTGTAGGGGTTACACCGGTAGATGAATGTACTGTATATTGCTGTTGAGGTTGAAACTCATATTTGGCTTAAATTCACTTATCGCTGAGTATTCCCTTACTGAAACGGGTAATTGACTAGTTTGAATCTATTGAGAACCGGCACTACTCTCAGGATACACTCATTATCCTTAGTGACTTCAGTGTAGTCTCTGGCACTGAAAGGGATTATTTCGATAACTGTATGGGCCCTTATTGTTCTGTAATCAAGTGTGCCAAATATTATCTCTTTCTGAACTTTGCAAGGTTTGGAAAGTTGATGATTGATGGGTCTTGATTCCAGAGACCAAAATGTCCCCGTTGAACATGGTATCAACCTGCTGGCAGTGTGAAGAAGGATCTCACAGCCATGAACAGTAGATCGTTGTTAGACAATCCTTCACAGCTGAGGAATGCCGAGTTCTTTGCTACTGTTTGCTGTTTTTTTGTCCCTACCTTAAAGCTGTGTCTTAAAACATGAATATTCTCAAAATGTCACCCCCAGGGTTATTATCTTGAGAGGCTTATGGATGTGGAGTGTGCAGGAAAGCAAGCAGTGACAGTGTAAAATTGGTTGGTGGTGCTTGGTTGCCTGAAAGATCATATGGAACTGCGAGACAAGTTCAACAAGGAAAGTTATTGTAATGCTGAATAAAGCCAAGGCCATGGAGGGTATTTGTCTCAGGGAGATGCTGGATATTATAGAAAGGAAGTCAAGCAACAACAGATCTAGCAACCTCAGAGGTTGCTTGCCCTGCTGCTGTTTCTACAAGAGTCATTGATGAAATGGTTCAACACAATGCCTTGTCTTTTAGAGAAAGTACTTTCTAGCATGATGAGGAGGTTGAAGGCTATTTTCACATAATGACATTTGCCCTGTTTACTGACGCCTTAAAAAGCTCTGCTCTAAGCCCACCCTGTATTGATTAAATAAATTGATTCCCAATAAATCCTTCTTGTTATACCCCTTATATATGATAGCATAATTTTGCATTTAATTCTAGGCAGCAATAAACAGTTATGCTAATCTTAAGAACAAACACGAGGAATCAAAGAGGAAAAGACTCTCTTTGTTAACGCTCTGACTCCTCCTCTCTTTGCCTAAGCTTAATAAAATTATCTAACGATAAATATAATACAAATATATAAGGCATCATTATACCGAAGGGAATAATACTGTACACATTTGTTCCAGAACGAAATTGATCGCTACATCACGTGGCCAGCCCAGGCTCTGGCGTACAAGATCGGGGACCTAAAACTACTGGAGTTGAAAGACCGTGCACAAGAGGAGATGGGTGAAGCCTATGACCTAAAGCAGTATCACGAGGTGGTGCTGGAGAGTTTTGGACCCCTAGATCTAGTTGAGGATGAAGTTGATAACTGGATCAACTCTGCTGATTCATTTACAGTTGATGACAAATGAATCTGGTACACTTAACTTTATATGTTCTCCATTGTTAACCCTTGAGCCTCTTAAATCAAACCCATGCAATGGAAATATATGGTAAAGAATGAATAAAATGGATTCACGCCACTCTGAGATTCATTAGCAAATTCAGGGTAGCATTACTGCGGAATATGGGAGTGTGGAGGGTGAAGTGCGGGAGAGAGAGGGTTGTAGGAATGTTGAAATCAGTGACAATGAATAGGGTGGAGAGTATGGAAGTAAAAAAGTAATTGCAAAATAGTGCGGGAATCCTGACATTGACGTATGGGAGTGAAGCATAGACGTTGTTGGAGAGGCACAAACCAAGAGTAAGAAGGGTAGAAATGCATTACTTGAGAAGTGCATGTGGAGTTACAAGGAGGGAAACAGACAAATGAGGAAGTAAGAGAGCAGTGTGGTGTGGACGTTGATGTGTGAAAGTGTGAAATGGAACACATTGAGATGGTCTGGCCATGTGAAGCGTATTGGAAGCGAGAGAATGACCAAGAGAGTATACGAGAGTGAGGTGGAAGGACGAGAGGGAGAGGCACATCGAGAGTGAGGTGGGGGGATGGAGTTTAGAGGTGTAAGAGTGAAAATGATGTTGGTTGGGAGGAAGGGTGTCAGCTAACAGGGAACAGAGGTGAATTGCGACAATTTATTCATGGCCAGCCCTTTGGGGATCATGACGTCTTGCAATAGACAGATAGATAGATTAATGAGGTATGGCACAGCTAGTTTCTCTGCATTTTACTAACCAATCTCCCATTTTGGCTTGTGATTCTTGGATAAAAACTACGAAACAAGCCATGCTCTTCTATTCTGACTCCCTGCCTAGGCAAACTCTTTCGTCTCTGTCTTTGTTCTGGCGTCTTTCCTTCTTGCCGGAAGTTTACTCTCTTTCATCCTGTCCCAAAGAAAGGTGACCGTTCTCAACCTTGCATCTATTGCCCAATTGCTCTCATTTCCTGCATCTTAAAAGTTTATGAAACTATACTTTATTCAAAACATTCTTAAGCATATGTCTTCCCATAATCTACTTTCAGATCACCTATATGGTTTCCTTAAGGGACGTTCTACTGATGATCTTCTTACTTATCTTACTAACTCTTGGTCATCCTTTATTGGGACTTTGGTGAGGCATTCTCTATTGTGCTAGATATATCAAAACTTTCGTTAGAGTATTGCACAAATTTAAAAAAATCTAAACTACTCTCTTTCGGTTTCTATCCCTCCTTCTGTACCTTTATCTCTAATTTCCTTTCTGTCTGTTCCATAACAGCAATTGCGGACAGCCATCACTCACTTCCGTAACCTATCAACTCCGGTGTTCCTCAGAGTTTTTAAAATTACACCAGAATGAGCTTCGTAGCGCGCAGGGTTCACCTGCAGCACTACCAAAGACATCGGCAATATTCGCAAATGATTAGCAATGTCGCGCTACATTTGCCTTTGGCAGTACTGCATAATATCTCGCGAGAAATGGGGTACCTTTGGATGTGTTCGCCGCTCCTCTAGTGATGCTCTCAGTGCCCCATCAGATGTGCCGGAGAGCAGACAGGGGTCTGTCACGCTAAGGCTCACTCTCACTAGTCTCCATAGGCTTTAATGGGCTTTAAATTGCAGTAAATTGCCATGGCGTTTCTGAACGGTTCCTGTAACGAAAGGGTTAGTAATATTTGTGTTGGTTATTGCATGTTTTTTTCTATGTATATGAAGGAAGTGAAAGGCAATGCTGCTATAATAAGTGTCTCCCTCAAAGTTGGAAGAGTGTTAGAAAGCCGAATTTAAGGTACGTTAGAGTCAAAATGTCTGGACACACGGACCTTGAAGCAGTTTAGTCATAGGGTGAGAGAGAGACATGTTGAGGGAGAGCATTTTAGAGCTTGATTGTTGAGTGGAAGAAATTTTGGGAAAATTGGTTCAATCATGGTTTAGATTGTTGGACAGAATAAGGGTGGGAGTGTGTTGAAAGGCGGGTGACCTCTACTTTTCTCATGGGATTAAGAGTACATTGAGAAAGCTCTGAATAACACTGATTATTGTAATAATGGTAGAAAAGTGAGAGATAATGCAACATTGCGGCATGTAGAGAGGGATTGTAGGGAATTAGTAAAAGTAAGTGAGTTGATAAGACAAAATGTTTTTTACTCTAACCATTCAAGAAGTGCTTTATGGGTGGAAATTCCCCACACATGTGAACAGTATTCAATGCATGGGTGCACTGTGCCCCTATATATTGTAGAGCAAGAAGCTGTGCGGAGGTGAAAACCCACACAGACGGTTGAGCACACCCAACTTCTGGGAACCTGATTTAGCAAAGGGTAGTAATATGATCTTGTGTATTGTAGAAGAGTAAGGGATAGTCGTGTGGCTGTAGAAATAAGGTTTTAGAAACATTGAAAGTTAATGAAGGGTAACCTAGGTCGCTGTTGCTGCACCTGCCTGGTTGGCACTTGTTTATCTGCAATTATAAACTGCAACATGGCATCTAGCTAAAAACCTCTCCAACAATAATTAGTTTACGTCCATGTCTTTTCCTCCTCTTTTCCAATCCAATGGCACTACCATAAACTTCTTCCTCTATCAGTTCTGAAGTCTTCACTCAGACTTTCGATAAATAATTCTACCTTGGACGATTTCGGTGCTATTACTCCCTCTCCATCCACCTCTCTCTTAATTGTGCCTATTATCTTAATCTCTTGTACTATCGGTTCTCTCTGGGCTAAATACTAAAAAGGTGTACAAACAAGATGGTGTTCCTCCTCTTGTACTCAAAAACTGTTCTTTCGTGTTGACTCCCTGCCTAGGCAAACTCTTTGGTCTCTGTCTTTCATCTGATATCTTCCCTTTTGCTAGAACATTGTTCTCATTCAACCTGTCCCAAAGACGGCTCTCAGCCCTCTAACTATAATCCAACTGCTCTCATATCTTGTATCTCCAAAGTTTTTAACTCTATTTATATACCCGGGGAAATGTGAAATAGGTACTCAGAACCCAAGGTACCCTACTAAATACCCCTTTTTCTCAACTTAAAAGTGAAATAGGGCACCCAGAAAAAGAAACCCCATGTGCCGCCAAAAAGTGAAATCATGGTATCAATGTGAAATAAGGTACACAGAAACCCAGGTACCCTACCAACATAGAAAATAGCGTACCCAGAAAAAGTTCCATGTGCTCCACCCCTTGAATTTTGTGTACGCCCCATAATAGTTGGTGTACACCACATGATAGTTGGTGTACACCTATTTACTGTATAATGAGAGCCGTGATGGGGTTCAGGGTGCCCAGGAAAAGGCCTTAAGCTACCCCTCCAAGGCCCCCATGCACCCCAATATACACCACTGAAAAAGTGGGGTATACCCCACTGTAAGTGACATCACTCTGATGTCACCATTTTTTGTATGGGCCGAAAAACGGCACGGAAAACGGCTCCTGTGAACCGGGCTTAAGTGACATAACTCTGACGTCACAATCTTTTGTACGGGCCGAAAAACGGAACGGAAAACGTTTAGTGTGAAGCGCATTAATGACGTTGCCCTTGCTGTCAGATTCTAGTAACCGTCTCTTGATAGATTGCCTCCGTTTCTCCAATGCCCGTCGGCAAGCCTTCCCCTGTTTATATTCTCTTAACCGTTCTCCTTTTCTAGCCGACCTCCTCAGCGATTCCCCTAATGTCTCCCTCCCACAGCTTATGCAGTACCTGAGTCGTACCCATCGTCTCTTGCTTCTTTAGTTTTAACCCCATATAATTAGTTTCCGCTTTTAAATAGATGTGTTTTAGTGCTACCGTACATAGTCTTTTAAGGCTTGGTGCTAGTAATCATTATAATAATAATTACCTGCCCGACCCAGCTGACAGTACCTGCCCGACCCAGCTAGTGGAAGGACGCGTCCTTAGTGACCTCTACCTCAGTGCGCAAGTGAAGTGTGACATTCTCTCTTACCTGTAGTTGGTGGCAAGTGTTTAAGTGCATTTTTTGCAGTGCTTTAGCTCAGTGATTAGCTGTTAGCATTTAATTTATCTAATTAGTTTTGTTTTATTAGCTAGCTTTGGGATAAAATGGCAGGTATGGAGGTTGAGTCTTGCACCGAACTTCGCTCTCTCTTCCCAGAGGTGAGGGAAGAGTTGAGTGTGGTGAGGGAGCAGGTTCAATCTCTGAGGGAGGTTAACGTAAATATTCAGAGGAAAGTGACCTTGTAAAGGATGAACATTTTGCTTTAAAAATGAGCTTAGAGGAACTTTGCAGTTCGAGTAAGGGGAAGAGGGAGGTTGAACCTAACAAATCATTATATTCATGGAAGGTTACAGACAACAAGGGTGGGAAAGTCACTCTCCGTAAGCAGGATAGTGATGTAGGAGTGAGAGTGACTAACACATTCACTCACTTGCGAGATGAATGCAAAGGGGTAACCTTAGCCAGGAAAAGGGTGGGAGTCGTAGTGAGCCTGCCACCAACACAGAAGTGCCTGCCGCCACCATGGAAGAGCCTGCAGATACTACCACCACCACGGAAGCACCAGCTACCACTATCACCACCACGGAAGCACCAGCTACCACTACGGTAGCACCAGCGGCCACTACCGCCACCACGGAAGCACCGGCCACCACTCCTACAACCCCTTCTGCTGCCAACTCCGGATTGTCCCAAGGAAAAGGTAAGTCTGTGTCGATTGTGGGCAACTCCATGGTAAGACACTCAGTTAGGGCTACCCACACAAAGCTGAGGAAGGTTGTGTGTCTGCCTGGTCATGGAGTTGGGAGGGTTTTATAGAATATGAACAACATCTTGGAAGATGGTGGAGATAGCCCCATTATCTGTCTCAGTGCCGGGAGTAACGATGTTGATAATGTTATAAGTGAGTAACTGCTGAAGCAGTATCAGTATGTGTTAGATAAGGTTAGGAGGAAGGGAGGGATCCCTGTAGTACATGATATCCTACCCAGAAAAGGAGTTCCCAAGGAATGGACATCCAGGCGACTGGTATCAATTGCCGGTTGGAGAAATATTGCAAGGAAAAAGCAATACCATTCATTGATAACTGGGATCGTTTCTATGGGAGATAAAATGTACGCAAGGGATGGAGTTCATGTTTCACGGTTAGAGGTTTCCACATTAGCTAATTCTTTAGATAGGGTGGTTGCAGGGTCTTGAACAGAAATACAGAGAGTGTAAAAGACAGGTTAAATGGAAAATGTTTAGCGTCAGGCGAAAGCGATAAGGATATTCAGTCTCATGGTAAAAATTATGACTATATTGCTAATGATGGTAGTGATGGTGCAACGGATGATGGAAATTTAGTTAGACATAAAGGTAAATTAGGTATGAATAAAAGAAGTACATTGAGAGTATATTACACAAACTGTAGGAGTCTACGTAACAAAATGAACAAACTTAGAACACTTGTTAGCAAAGACAATATAGACATTATAGCGCTAACTGAAACATGGAATAATACAGAATCCTGGCATATTTTAGCAGAATTTGATATACTAGGATATAGTTTGTTTAAATATAACCGAACAAGTAGGATGGGCGGCGGTATAGCAGTGTTTGTCAGGAGTACATTAAAAAGCTGTATTAAATCAGGTATTAGACTATATAGTGATATTGAAAGTGTTTGGGTAGATGGTTAACGAAGGTAGTGAGACCATAGTTATTGGAGTTATGTATAGACCGCCAAATATGAGTAGAAATGACGGAACATCAGCATGGGAGGAAATTAATATGGCATCAAGGTTTAGCAATGTGTGCATTATGGGGGATTTTAATTTTCCGAATATAGATTGGCAGCATCAAATCGGCGATTCTGATTCTGAAGAGTTTATTGAGGTACTACAAGATAGTTTTTTATTTCAATCCATAGATACGTTGACTAGAGGTAATAGTATTCTCGATTTAGTTTTCACTAACAATGAAGATATGATAAATAATGTAGAGATCGGGGGCACCTAGGAAATAGCGACCACAATTCTGTTTATTTTAATATACAATGGGAAGCTGATACCAGAGAGAACACAACATTAATACCTTATTTCAAAAAAGTGATTATGGTGGGCTAAGAAGAGCCCTATTAGCGGAACCTATGGTTAAACATTTAAGACGATACAGGTGTACTAATGAGTGTATCTCTTCTTGGGTACCTGTCAGCTTAAGTCAGGAAGAGACGTCAAACTTGGTAGATACTTATGATAATTTGATTAAGTCAGTACACATTGCTCACAATAAATATATCCCCAAAAAGAAAATTTAGATTAACACAGAACCAACCCAAATGGATGAATAATAGACTATTGGATCTTCTAGGAAAAAAGAGAGGAATATATAGAACAATTATGAAAGGCGAAATTCACCTACTTGCTTACTATCAGAATCTATCAAAACAGGTAAAAAAGGATATTAGGAAAGAAAAAAGAAATTATGAAATCAAGGTTGCCAACGACTCAAAAAATAATCCTAAAGCTTTTTACCAACTATACAAATCCAAGGTTAGAGATGTAATTGGTCCCCTTAAAACCTTGATAGGAGAAATAACAGCAAATTATTTAGAAATGTGCAGTACATTAAATAGCCAATTTCTTTCCGTTTTCGCTAATGACAATTTGGCACAGTTTCCAGAAGTTTGTAAGGTATATAGTGATAGTGATAGTGATAGAAAATATGTTAAGTACGGTTGCTATAAGTAGAAATTATATGCTTAAGGAAATTGACAGACTGAAACCTCAGAAATCGCCTGGTCCTGATGAGGTATATGCTAGAGTATTAAAAGAATGCAGAGATGAGTTAAGTTACTCAATAACATTTCTATTTGAAAAATCATTAGAAACAGGCTTAGTTCCAGAAGCTTGGAAGCTTGCAAATGTAGTTCCGATCTTCAAAAATGGTGATAAATCAATAGCATCCAATTACCGTCCCATTAGTCTCACATCAATTATGGGAAAGCTATTAGAGTCAATTATTGCTAGGAAAATTAGAAACCATTTAGAAACATTTAACTTAATCAATTCTTCCCAGCATGGATTCACTCAAGGACGTTCTTGCCTTACTAATCTGCTTAGCATTTTTTCAGAGGTATATAAAGCAGTAGATAATGACAAGTCATATGATATAATATATTTAGATTTCAGTAAAGCTTTCAACAGAGTCCCTCATGAGAGATTGGTTAGGAAAAATGAGGCACATGGAATAGGTGGGTCGTTCTTGGGATGGATTAGGTCATGGCTAATTGGTAGGAAGCACAGAGTCAACATAAATGGTACTAAGTCAGAATGGGGAGCAGTCAAAAGTGGTGTCCCCCAGGGATCTGTATTGGGTCATCTGGTGTTTGTTATATACATAAATGACCTGGATTTAGGTATGACTAGTTGGATAAGTAAATTCGCAGACGATATCAAAATGGGCAGAACAATATATTCAGATAGCGACATAGAGTGCCTCCAAAGGGATCTAGATACCTTACACGAATGGTCAGTAAATTGGCAGATGATTTTTAACATTGACAAATGCAAAGTATTAAAGATAGGGAAGATTAATTCAATTATAAAATATAAACTACCTAATATGGAATTAGAAAACTCAGACTGTGAGAACGATCTAGGTGTGTTTGTTGGCAATTATTTGAAACATAGAAAACAGTGTATAAGCGTTCGTAACAAGGCAAACAGGATTCTCGGGTTCATATCTAGGAGTGTGAGTAACCGAACTTCTGATGTTAACTTGTCATTAGAGAGACCCCATATGGATTATGCTGTTTAATTGTGGTGTCATTATCACAGAAAGGACGTAGATTCCCTGGAGAGAGTACAACGTAGAATGACAAAAATGATCCATAATATTAGAAATCTTCCATAAGAAGATAGGTTGAAGAAATAGGCTTACATTCGTTAGAGAGACGCAGAGTTAGAGGGGATATGATAGAGGTATTCAAGTGGGTTGGTGGGATAAATAAAGGGGACATGAAAGATGTACTAATGTTCAGTGATTGCGAAAGAACTCGAAACAATTGTTTCAAATTAGATAACTATTGTTTCAGAAAAGATGTAAGCAAATATTGGTTTGGTAACAGAGTTATAGATAGGTGGAATAGGCTACAAAATGTTATAGTGGGATACAAAAACGATAGAGAGCTTTAAGATAAAAATAGATAGGCATATGGACGAGATGGATTGTGTGTGAGGGGGATCTGCCGAGTGTGGGCCAATCGGCGCTCTGCAGACCCCCGTTTTGTGACCCCTGACCGTTTTCGTGAGGTCAGTCCTCATGGTATTAGTGAGCTGGTCCTATAATTAGGGCTTGTAATTGGGGTTGGGTGTGAGAGGGATATGCCTTGTGTGAGCCAATCAGCTTTCTGCAGACTCCCACTTTCTTATGTTTTAATGTTCTAATAATAATAATGCGAAGATTCGATTCAGATCGAGATCGATTCGAAACCGTAATGACAAGGTTTTATATGCTAGAGTGCATAGTACATCATACAAATATTTAAAGGAATGTAATCATGTAATCATGCTTGCATTAATTCCATTGGAGGTGTTTGGTGGTGTGGTGAAATTAATACAAAATAGATTATTTCCCTGCCATTTTAGCAAGTAAATTAACCTTTTTTAGGATTGTAACGTATTTTGTCCGTTTATTCTGGCTATCATTGCACGATTGTATGCAATTTAGGAAGGATCAGTTAGATTTATAATGGTAAAGACTATCTCGATTAACAATCTGCCTTCCATATACCGTTCCGAATCTTTTTTTTTTTTTTTTAAGAGACAATGAACGGAGGAAGGAAAAACACAGATAAAACAAAAAGGTCCATGTGCCTAAAGGCATCCTCCATTCATAAAATGTTTGTAACAACTGGATTTAAACATTTGTAGATTGTAAGTTTGTGGAAAGCAATTCGAGGGAAGTGAATTCCAAAGAGTAGTAGCTCTGGGGATAAATGAATTCTGATAAGCAGAAGTTCTACATTGTGGAGGATAAAGTGTTAATTCAGGGACGCTCTCAGCTGCCCTAGTTCTACGGGGAAAGATGTGGAGAGGCGGCACAATTGAAGCAAGTTCCTCGGAACAATTGCTGTGAAAATATCTGTAGAATAATGCAAGGGATGCAACGTTTCTTCGTATGGATAATGTAGGAAGGTCTTAGGTCCTGTGTGATTGCAGGGTTATTGATTAATCTAATAGCTTTATTTTGAATTTTGTCCAACTGCCTCAATACAACCACTCCACTTCCACTCCACAGAGGTGAACAGTAATCCATCTGAGAACGCACATGACTTTTATATATTACGGCCAACTGCTCGTCAGTGAAGAATTCTCGAACTCTGTACAGGAGTCCCAGTTTTTTAGAGGCATTCTTAGCAATGTTTCTAACATAATGTGTCCAGCTCAAGCTAGTAGTTAATGTTACACCTAGAATGTCAATACTAGGGGAAGTGGGAATAATTACATCATTAAAAAATATATGGGAGTCAGTGAGATTCTGTCGGTTAGAAAATTGAATGTACTTGGTTTTCTGTGTATTAAAGGAAACTAGATTCTTTTGTCCCCATTCATTAATTCTAGAAAGGTCCTGGTTCAGATAAATTGCAGTGTTTATTTTTGAATTTATAAGATCGGATTGGGTGAAATAATTGGTAAATGTGAAGGAACTGTGGATTGTTGAGTCATCTGCGTAGGAATGTATTGGATTATGAGTGGTAGATATGAGATAATTGATATGAATGAGGAACAGAGTTGGGGCCAAAACTGATCCCTGGGGAACACCAGCATTTATTGAGTGAAATTGAGAATAAAGGCCATCTACCATGACACGTATTTTTCTGTTATGAAGATAAAAAGAAATTAGTGGAACTAATGATGCAAGGCCGTAGTGTGACATCTTCGACAATAAGGATTGATGCCAGACTCTATCAAATGCCTCTGATATATCCAGTGCTATTGTATGTGTTTCACCATGTTGGTCTGTAGCTTGGTTGATTTGATGCATAAGAAGGCAAAGAATGTCTGCAGTTGATCGACATCGTCTAAAACCATATTGCCTATCACTGATTAATTTATTATTCTCAAGATGCTTAATTATGTGATTATTTAATATAATTTCAAAGACTTTACCAAGAGTGGAAGTTATAGCTATTGGTCTGTAGTTTGATGGATCTGAAGAGGCACCTTTTTTAGGAACTGGATGGATGTTTGCTTCTTTCCAGGGTACTGGGAAGCATGAGGTATGAGTACAGAGACGGAAATGTTTTGCCAATACTGGAGCGAGCACCAAGGAGCAATTCTTAAGTACTATTGGAGGAATTTCATCTGGACCAGGAGCCTTATCTACTGAGAGATTCTGCAAAATAGTTTTGACATGTCTGGTGTGGATCTTAAGTGAGGAAATTTCAGGCGAATTAAAATTAAGTACAGGGACATCTTGATTTATTTCATCTAAGGTTGAGTTGGTGGAGAAAATATCCGCAAGAAGGTTAGCTTTACCTCGTGGGTCACTTACAAGATTGCCAGTCGGAGATTTTAATGGTGGAATGGATGAAGCAGTAGTGAAGTTGGATTTGAATGAGTTAAGAGTAGACCTAAATATTTTGTTATCATTTGGATTATTTAGAAGTTTATTTGCCTGCTTGTGGAGAAAGTTTGATTTAGTTAGGTTTAATACAGTTTTGGCATGATTTCTGATGTTTCTAAAGTAATTAAAGGCTTTATGTGTTTTTGATCTTGTGTATGCATTGTAGGCTATTGCTTTTTGTTCAGTTACTCTAGCACAATTATGGTCAACCCATTTAGGTGAATTAGATCTTTTACTGTACTTTTGATGAGGAATAAAAGTTTCCATTCCAATTTTTACAAAATCTTGTATGTGGCTCAAAGAAACCTTGAAGACCCTCCCAGTCTGCCCTATCGTAATGCCATTTAGTCACCAAAACAGGTTCAGAGTGGGAAGGTGTTGTAGGTGATAGACAGGTGGCCTGTATCAGACAGTGATCAGAAGATCCAAGCGGGAACCTCACTGTAACATCATAATTTTCTGAATTGGTTGTTAAAAATAAGTCCAGTAGGTGGGAATTATGATTAGGATTATCTGGTACACGGGTGGGTTGGTTGACTAGTTGAGTGAGATTAAATGAGTCTGCAAATAGCTGACATTCAAGACCAGCATCATCAGTCCTGGCTGAATGAGTGAGCCATTCAACATTATGGACATTAAAATCACCCAACACAGTGATTTCAGAAGAAGCATTTAAGGTGAGGACACTGAGTTGTGAGGACAGAGAATCAAAAAGACTTTGCTCTGGAGGATATTTGGGGAACGGTAGATGCAACATATGTATTTAAATTTACCCGCAGAAATTAATTTGTATATAGAATAATCAAAATAGGGACAATTGAAACTAGTAACCTCCTCCAGGGCAATTTCAGATTTTGCGAAGCAACATACACCTCCTTTAGGTCTGAAATTTTGGAGCAGTTGATAACCTGGAAAATTAAATCTAGACGTGTCAGATGTGGATGTTACTTGAGTCTCTGTCAAAAAAAGGAGAGTAGGGGATTCTGCTTGAAGAAATTGGTGTACAGAATTGATATTAGAGTGAAGTCCCCTTATATTACTAAAGAAAAAGCTGCACCGACGAGCAGCTTTGGGACGTTGCAATGCTCTTGACACAGTCGCATGATGACGACCGGGAGGGCCCTGTGTCAATGACCCAACCCTGCCGGGGGTGGATATCCGAGGGACCACCAGGTTTGCTCTTAACAATTGTACTGTCATATTTATTAGGTAAGTGTATGGTGTTACATGTATGATATGTAGTGGGAAGAGTAGTGTTTTATGGATAGAGGATAGCGATGTAGGGCAATGTCGTGAAGTTGGATGGGTATGTTATATAAAGAGGGTTTTCCTGATACCCCTGATGTGTGAGGCAGAAAGATATGCATCCAGCTACCAAGGCCTGGGAGAGAAAATGGAATTCGGGCTATTCCCTGAGTCTCCCGAAACCTTGGCGTTAGTACTTCCCTGGGCGGAGCTGCCTACCCCTACTACCTACAAATAAATAAATAAATAAAATAAATATCTACAAATATCTGAATAAAATCGTCTAATAATAGCCATAAAACAAATAAATGCGTCGTCGGATCTTCCAAGGGTTAAATTGATATACAGTATACACTAGCTTCGAAGAATCGGCGGAAATGTTGAAAAAGTTTCACTCTACCATTTGTTAATAATTTCGTTCATCAATATTCTCCATAGATCCGACAGTAGGGTCAAATGGGACTGGAATTCTTGGAAAGAGGCTCCAGTCTTGACTCTATTCTTGAATAGCAGTGTGCTGGCTAAATAATCCAGAAGAATTGATAGCCTCTGAAGCCATATTTTAACTAAGTAGTGGTCGGGTCAGGTGAAGGTATTGAGGGATTAGCCTTTACAACGGCACCACGAATCTAGTTTTCGAAGAGTGGAGAAGGGGTGTTGGAGAGAGAGAATGTGTTGGAGTGGCTCTGTTGTGTGTGTTATTCGTCTGCCCGACTGGGTGCGACCATGTCAAATAAACTAGGGCGTACTAACAATGAGGGACAGGAAAACGTCATCTGCTGCTATTTCTAATACACCAAATAGTAATCAGTTTTTATCCAGTGAGTCGAAATATATAGAGTGAAGTCATCAAAATATATAGAGTGAAGTCATCAAAATATATAGAGTGAAGTCATCAAAATATATAGAGTGAAGTCATCAAAATATATAGAGTGAAGTCATCAAAATATATAGAGTGAAGTCATCAAAATATATAGAGTGAAGTCATCAAAATATATAGAGTGAAGTCATCAAAATATATAGAGTGAAGTCATCAAAATATATAGAGTGAAGTCATCAAAATATATAGAGTGAAGTCATCAAAATATATAGAGTGAAGTCATCAAAATATATAGAGTGAAGTCATCAAAATATATAGAGTGAAGTCATCAAAATATCACTAATTTCTATGTTAATTAATGTTACAGATATATTACTCTCAAATTCTATTTCAGTGCATTGCCCAATATACAAAGTATATATGATGAATAAAACACAATATATTAGGCCTACAGAGACATTTGGCAAGGATCCCTAAATTTTCGAATCCTTGACATATGTCTCTGTAGGCCTAATATATTCTGTTTTATTCATCATATATAGTTTGTATATTGGGCAATATAGTGAACAGAATTTGAGATTAATATGTCTGTCAAATTAATTAATATAGAAATGAGTGATATTTTGATGACATCAATCTATATATTTTGACTCACTGGATGGAAACTGATTACTATCAGGGTGGCGTCGCCAGTGTAAGTAATCATAGGATATAATTGGCGTGCTTCCTTTCAATCAGTTAGATCTTTTAGTTGTACCGGTGCCCAATGCCGAGGATTTATACATTTAACCACTTAGCTTTAGGAGAAGCAGGCCAATTGCCCATCAGAAAGGTTGACTATGATATGTGATGTTTTTTGTTTTGTTTTTGTTTTTTACATATCCCATCAGAAAGGTCGACTATGATAAGTGAATTGATATGCATCCAGCCAATTATACATTAATAACAACAGCAATAATCTAGATATGTGCCAGGAGAGATTTCCCGGGGTTTCTGAAACAAGGGAGACATGGTAGAGATGGAAGCACCACGGGAAGATCAGGAGGACGGCTTGGTAGAGGCAGAGGAACGGATAATCTTGGAAGACTATGGCCTAGCAGATACTAAGTGTCTTAAGTGCGGAACAACCAATGCAAGAAAGAATTCGCGAAAATGTTCCGGCTGTCTTAGATCTATTCATTTATCTTGTGCTAAGCTGACAAAGAAAACATCAGGAGAACAACCAAACTGGAAATGTCTCGCATGCCCAGGGCCCACTGCAGAGCCAACCGGGGCAACACCGGCAACACCGGTCGCCGACTTGACCCAACTGGTGACCAAATGGAAAGCGCGGATCCAGGTCCTTGCCCGGGTACCTAAAGGAGCCAGAATCCAAGTGGCGGAGGCCCTTACAACCATCATAAAGCAGGCCCTACAGCTCAAGACACCCCTCGCATGGGCACGGCTCCTGGGTTTCTCCTATGGGGCCCTCCGAAAACCACCCAGAACCAACATACAAGACCATCTTCAGGTTTCACTAGCCACCAGAGTGAAACGTCAAGTAGCACAGTATATGGATGGAAACAAACTGGTGGAACCCCCCGAACAGCAACCAAACAGGGCCCAGAAGCACCAGGAGAAGGAAGAGGAAGAGGCTGAACAGCTACGTAAGAGGGTCGCTGCGAAGCTGGCGGATAGTGACATCAAAGGGGCCGTCAGACTGTTGTCCTCTTCAGAAGGTTTTGCTGGTCAAGGCACCGAAGTTGTTGAAGCCCTACAAGAAAAGCACCCACCTACACCTAGGGACCTAAACCTCCCCCCTGCCCCAAATGACCAGATGCGCCAACCTTTAGTTGTCACGAAGGAGCAGGTGGTCGCCGCAGTGACTTCATTCCCAGCAGGCTCAGCCGCGGGCCCAGATGGTATCCGACCCGCCCACCTCAAAGGCCTCTTGGGTCAGGGATCAGGAGCTGCTGGGGAGGCACTCTTGGAAACCCTCACCAAATTCATCAACATGGTTTTAAGAGGGGAAGTACCCGACTGTGCCACACCCCTATTTTTTGGGGCATCACTCTGTGCACTGGCAAAAAAAGATGGCGGCGTGCGCCCAATAGCAGTAGGGAACACCTTCCGCCGCCTTGCCACAAAGGTGGGTTTGAAACCACTCTCGAATGGCCTAGGTCAACACTTAAGACCAGTTCAACTAGGTTTCGGAACTCCAGGGGGGTGTGAAGCTGCTGTACACGCAACCCGCACCTACCTCAGCCAAGCCCAAGAAAAACGAGTGCTTCTAAAGATTGACATGCGGAACGCATTCAACAGCATTCGCAGGGATGTCTTCCTCCGTGCAGCTCAAGAACACATCCCCACTCTGTACCCCCTACTTTGGCAGGCTTATTCCAAACCTTCAATCCTGATTTTTGGCGAGACGGTAATCCCATCAGAGACCGGGTTACAGCAGGGAGATCCAGGTGGTCCTGCTCTTTTCTCAATAGGGGTGGATGCAGCAGCTAACAAAGTAAGGTCAGAGCTGAATGTATGGTACCTGGACGATGCAACCTTGGGTGGGTCAGTAGAGAACGTTCTAACCGACCTAAATAACATCATAACTGACCTCGGCCTGGCCGGGCTAGTGATAAATGACACCAAATGTGAACTTGTTCTCCTCAACCACACACGTGAACAAGGAGAAGAGACTCAGGCCCTGTTCCGAAACATATTGCCAGATGTAAAGATCATTCAGGAGCACCAGCAAACCCTATTAGGTTCCCCACTAACTCTGGCAGCAATCCCACCAGCTCTTCAAGTTAAAAAGGAGGAGCTTCAACGTCTCGTGAGTCGCCTGATACACATCGATGCCCACTCAGCTCTGGCCCTGCTCAAGAACTGTTTCTCCATCCCAAAACTCCAATACCTCCTGCGCACATCGATGACTTACACGAACAATGGCGGCCTCCAAGAATTAGACAGCATAATCCGAGAAGCAGTGACCAGCATCACCAACGTGGAATTTAAAGAACGGGCCTGGACACAAGCCACCCTTCCTGTCCGCCTCGGGGGCTTGGGCATACGGAGAGCCTCGGATATTGCCTGCCCAGCCTTTATCTCTTCCCTCATCGCGACCAACGACCTCGTATTGTCCATCCTTTATTCTAAACCCGGAATGACACTTAATGGGGACGTAACAGCAGCGATTAACACCTGGAAGGGAAGTACAGGAGTAGAGGAGGAGCCTCAGGGTACCTCCAGGAGCAAGCAGAAAGCGTGGGATACCATCTCGGCGAAGAAAACTCAAGAAAATCTCCTAACCAATGCAGACCAGGTTGCAAAAGCACGCCTCCAGGCAGCCGCCCGTTCGGAGAGTGGCTTGTGGTTACACGCCATCCCCATCCCACCTCTTGGAACTCACTTGGATGCTGAAGCGCTCCGGGTCGCCATCGCGCTCAGAGTGGGTGCGGCAGTTTGTCACCCACACACTTGCAAGTGTGATGGGAGGATGGATGCTCAAGGTCACCATGCCTTGTCATGTAATTACAACGCAGGCCGCCTGCCAAGACACTCTGCACTAAATGATGTCATAAAACGGGCCCTGCAGAGTGCTAACTGTGCATCAATCCTCGAACCACATGGACTTCACAGAGAAGACGGCAAACGGCCAGATGGGATGACCACTTTCTCTTACAAGAATGGCCGGTGCCTCGTGTGGGATGCCACATGTGTTGACACTTTCTCCACAACCAACGCCGCCAGAAACGCCGACGAAGCAGGTGAAGCCGCCCGGATAGCAGAAAATAAAAAGCGAGAAAAATATCAAGCCATCGCCAGAATTCATCAGTTCGAGCCCCTGGCATTCGAAACTTCAGGAGTCTTCGGCCCTACCACCCTTAAGATGGTGAATGAAATAGGCCGTAAAATCAGAGAAGTTTCAGGAGAACCCCGGGAAACCCTCTGGCTCAAGCAAAGACTAGGGATGGCTATCCTCCGGGGCAATGCCACCAGCGTCATGAGCTCAGTTCGACAGGACTGAGTCATGCCACTGCGTGAGGCCCCGGCAGGAGTGGTGTATCCGTAGTCTTTCCACAGTAG
>CM064502.1:35494381-35646881 GCA_032716605.1 Paralithodes platypus | reverse complement strand
TTTGTTATGATATATATATATACTGTATATATAAGAGTATTTTGTATTATATAGGGGACAAAAGTGCATTTTTTTATGATATACTGTATATATACTGTATATAGGAGTACTTTAATGACATGGGGAGATAGTGATTAAAGTCAAAAGTATTTAGTTTTATTACAAGTTTATATGATAGGAGTCTTCAGTATAGGGAAATATAGACTAAGCAATTCAGTTTTAATAGGAATGTTTATATGAAATAGTCAAATAAAGTCAAATATATACCGTATACTGCTTAGGAGTGTATATAGCGAAATATAGTACAAGTTATAAAGTGATAAAAGTGATAAAATTGGATAAGCATATGGACGAGAAGGGTTGGGTGTGAAGGGGGATCAGCAGGGTTGGGCCAATCAGCGCTCTGCAGACCCCGTAATCCTGCGTTAATCTCTAACCGTTTTGGTAAGATGATCCTCAGGGTATTAGAGTGTTGAGCCTGTAATTGGGCTTTGTAATTGGGGTTGTGTGGGACAGGGATCTGCCTTGCTTAGGCCAATCGGCTTTCTGCAGACTCCCATTTTCTTATGTTCTTATGTTCTAAAACGCTAGAACCAACCCTTATCTATAAACCCAGGCAACAAACCACCCTAAACCGTCAAGAGTCCTGCCTGGACAACGAGGTATCCTACGACTCGGTTACAGGGTGCACGCACTATAGACTGCTGATAGTCAAGCAGGCTATATAAAAGATCACACAATTAAGTTGACTTAAAGCTTCAAGGAAAAGATAGATAACTGAACTAGAAGAAAGTACATTTAACGTTACGTTAATTAATACAACTAATCACCTCTGCGTGAAAGAAGGTGAAAGCAAACAGTCCTCAAAATATCGTACAGGTAGACAAGATGCGGGTCTCTAAACTGCATGCGGCTACTGTAGGATCTGATGCTTAGCAAAGAAAGTACGTTACGGATTTAGAGAACTCTTAACTCATAAGCAGGAATAAATACTAGTGATAGGCCATACAGTGTATAATGGCATAGGTATAATTAAATAAAGGTAGCAACTCGCAACTTAACCACATACAGGTGTGCTTCTCACTCTTAGTCAGGCAAGCCTGCTCAGACAGAGTCTCTAAGCCACACCCTGACTCACAATGTTCACAAAAACGGTAAACTGTGGCACAATAACAAGCATACAGAGATAATAAACCCCTAGCTGTTAATCTGCCAGGTGGCAGAGGTCTAGCCGGAAGGATATAGGCTTCGGATACCCGGGCTGAGCCACCTGCTCTAGCCTAGGGACGTTCCCATGTCTGTGCGCCAAATTACTCTAATTGAAAGGGTGCTCTCTTGAGAGACTCAGATCGCAAGTATCTGACTCTCTCCTGGCGACCCTAAAACAAAAGCAAGACGTGCTAGCGCAGTGCTGAGTGGACTAGGCAAGGGTCCTCACACAACACAACACTAGACACACAGGAACACAGACAAGAAAATGCCCCCAGACTCCCACGGGTATCCTAGTAAAGTCGTGCGGGTCCACAGGACTCGCACCAGCAGACTTTACTTAAAGGATCGCAAAAAGCCTCCCCTCCGGTCTAGCCTCTGTTAACCTGACACAAGAACACACTAGCAAGCATGAAACCACCAAATATGAGACAACAAAAAAGCTTCCTAGGTCTCATTAACAATTACGTCTCTGCATAAGGCCCAAAATCCTATCTAGTTATCTGAGAGCTCGTCGTTAATACAATAATAGATATAAGGTCTATCAAGGGGATGGGATAATTAAATAGATTGGTGAAGTAGTGGAAGGAAGGTATACAAAGTAAGAGAAAAAGTTTCTAAGTGGGGTTGAGAGGGATAGATATCAAGGGGGTCCGAAGGGTACGACAGTGAGGTTAGCTCTGAGTCTTGTATCTGTCTGGACCCCACCCTAGGCATACAAAATACATCCCAGGCTTGGCAACACTCAACACTGTTGCCTGGTCAAAATCCTCTACCCCGTGCGTGAGTCGAAACTAAGCCTAACGTTGCAATCAAATGCATATGGCAACGCTTCAGTCTCGTCCCAAGCTGGCAAGCGAAGCAACGTCCCAAGCCGGTCTCTCTCTCCCGCTTGTCTCCTCCCCCCCTCACTAGACTTACATCTTATATATTATAATGAAATAATCAACTATCGAGAATAAAATATACTAAGATGCGTTGGTTAAGAATAAGGGCAGCTTCAAGCTGTGAAACAACATAAGAATATCCCAGACATTAGTTACGTTGTCGTAGGATATATACTAAGGAAAAGCCTGCCGACCGGCTGCCACCAGCCGGTTTCTAAACGGCTGGGCAGCCGACGCGCGCGCATGCCCGCACATGGCTACTATGCAGAAGCGTCACACCTCCCCCAAGATATAAGACCCTTGACTAAGTTCTTCATATCTAACAGAAAGCTTCTCATAGTACCACACACTGTTGTGACACAAGGCACTATATATAAAAAAAATAAAGACTGTTGCGCTCCACCGAGCAAGTTCAACTAACTTAGCGACAATAAGCGAAAACATTCAACTTAGATACTGCTACAACATCTTATACAAAATTCTACACGTTATAAAAAATAAAGAGTTTTTATAAGGTTTTTGCTTTTTTAATTTGTTTTTTTTGGCTGAACTACAGTGACAGCCTATTTTCCTCCACACTCAACCCTCAATCCTGTGGCAGTCTAACCAACATCATCCACCCTTGATAGACAATCCGCTATCACGTTATCAGAACCGGCAATATGGTGTATGTCCAGATTATACTCCTGAAGCATGAGTGACCACCTGGTCAGCCTCATATTCCGGCTATGAAACTGATTCAAGAATTTCAGAGGGTGATGATCGGTATAAACCACTACGACTGGTCCGAAAGCAGGAACATATACATCAAAGTGCCTGAGCGCCAGCACTATCGCCAGGAGTACTTTTTCAATTACAGAGTAATTCCTTTGTGCACTATTGAATTTTTTACTGTAAAAACTCACTGGATGTTCGATACCTTCATCATCTGTCTGTAACAAGACAGCCCCAGCCCCTATGCCACTGGCATCAGTCGCCAGCTGAAAAGGTCTGCTGAAGTCCGGGGCCCTGAGTATGGGGTGGGTACATAACAGGTGTTTCACCAAGGAAAACGCCTCTGCACACTCAGGAACCCACCGGAACTTCTTGTCCTTAGATAATAAGTCAGTTAAAGGTGCAAGTACAGTCGAATAGCCTTTGATGAAGCGACGATAATAGCCTATCATACCTAGAAACCGCATGATTTGTTTCTTAGTCGTAGGCTGGGGAAACTGATCGATGGCTTTGATCTTTGTCTGTAGAGGGCACACCTGACCCATCCCCACCTCGAACCCCAGGTACAAAACTGTGGCTTTGACAAAATCGCACTTACCCAGGTTTACCACCAAACCTGCTTCATTCAGTTTATTAAAAAGCTGTCCGATGTGAGCACAGTGACTGTTAAAATCCTCGTCGTATATTATGACATCATCTAGGTACACCGTACAGTTGGGAATGTCGGCTACAATGTCGTTCATTAATTTCTGAAACGTTGCAGGAGCATTTTTCAGCCCGTATGGCATAACATGGCAACGATATGTGGCACCGTCCACCACAAAGCCACACACCTCTCGCGCTCGCTCAGACAAGGGCACTTGCCAATAACCCTTAACAAGGTCTATCTTAGTGAGGAACTTGGCTTTTCCTATCTTATCCACACTGTCGTCCACGCGAGGGCGAGGGTAGGCATTTGTGGGGGTTAAACCATTCAACCTGCGGAAATCTATACAAAACTGCAACTTGCCATCTGGTTTGGGCTGCAGTGTGACTGGGGAAGTCCACCTTACTGCACCCTCAGAAATCAGCCCACGTTTCAGCATATAATCCAGCTCTTCCCTAAGTGCTGGTAATTTAATATGGGGAACACGGTATGGCACTGATTTAAAGGGCGGGTGGTCCCCAACATCGACATCGTGCACCGCTTGAGTAGTGAGGTTAGGATGCTCCGCGAAAACAGCTGGGTTTGAATCAAACAAGTGCTGCACAGCTACAAGCTGTTGCTCAGGCAGGTGCAATATCAACTCGTGAGCCACTTGTCTAGAATTCCCCGCCCACTGATCCGCGGAAACATGACAATCCCAATTATCCTCCCCCGCAGCTTGACTGTCCCTTCCTCCTTCTCCACCACGATCGCTGCAGATCAACACCGGGACAGTGAGAGGCTCGGAGGGGCGCCTCACATACTCTTTCATCAGATTTACATGGCAAAGTTGGTTCTTTTTCTTACGATCAGGAGTAGCTACTAAATAGTCGAGATCAGAAACCTTCCTTACAACCCGATACGGACCAGAATACTTGGCAGACAAGGGGTGTCCCACCAGAGGCAGTAGTATCAGTACCTCCTGATCTACTTCAAACTCCCTCAGCTTCACCTTCTGGTCGTATCTGTCCTTCATCTGAGCTTGTGAACTCTTAAGGTTCCGACCTGCTACCTCCAAGCTCTTTAGCATTCTCTCACGGCTTTCAACTACATACTTTAGAAGCGAGCATGGCTTTGTGGCTCCCTCCCAGATCTCCTTGACTATGTGGAGGGGCCCCCTGACCCTGTGTCCAAAAACCAACTCGTTCGGGCTAAATCCCAAGCTCTCCCCAGGTACTTCTCTCGCAGCAAATAAAACGTATGGGAGACCTAGATCCCAGTCCTTCCCATTTTCCATGCAATAACACCGCAACATACTCTTGAGAGTCGAGTGCCACCTTTCCAAAACTCCCTGACTCTCGGGATGGTAGGCAGATGACACCACAGACACTATCCCATGTTGCTGCATGGTCTGCTTAAACAGAGCAGAAGTAAAATTGGATCCCTGATCAGACTGGATCTCCTGAGGGTAGCCATAACGACAGAAATAGACAAGTAGGTTTTTGACAACAGTCTTAGCCATCCCGTTGCGCATGGGGTAAGCATCTGGATACCGTGTTGCTACATCCATTACAGTTAGTACAAATTTATTGCCGGCACTAGTGGGGGGCAATGGGCCAACCATATCGATAACTACTTTGCTGAAGGGCGGTCCAATGACAGGGATTGGTTGTAACGGGGCTCTCGGGATGACCTGATTGGGTTTCCCAACAACTTGACAAGTGTGACACTGTGACACCCATGACACGACACTCGCCTTTAACCCAGGCCACCAGAAAAGCTTGCTCAGAGCTGCCTCCGTCTTACGTGCCCCCAGGTGCTGCCAAAGGCACATCATGAGCTAATCTCAATAAGCTCTCACGGCACACCCTCGGTACTACTAACTGGTCCACTAATCCTGACCCGCCATCCCACTTTTCCTTGGGATCCTTATGTCTCCGATACAAGATCCCCTCGGACAAGAAAAAATCACCAGGCTGCGCATCCCCATCGCTCTCCAGTTCGATAGCACCATTACCACATGCCCTGACTTCAGGATCTTCCAGCTGCAAGGAACATATATCACCAGGTGCGAGATTATCCAAGTTCATCTTAAATAATTTATTTCCACCTCCAATGTCCCGCTGAGCCATCCTTTCCTCACGCTGCGCATAACGATGCTGTCGCAGAGTCTCTTCCTGCCCTGCACCTGCACTAGCGGTGACAGGCCCCGGGGTCTCTCCAGACTCTAACATAGGTGCCAATAATGAGTCACCAAGAAACACTGCCGGCTCAAAACTCTCCAATTGACCAACACTTCCCGTTTTCTTGTGACATTTCCTCCGCGGTTTGATAGACTGAGGTGGTGGCTGCAAGGCTCCGGATGTCTGAGAACGCGTCACAACACACGCCATGGTTTGTACGCTACACTTCTCAACCCACTCCTGTTCCTCCCTACTAACGTCGGCCGCCTTCTCGGCAACGACCCAGGGTGAAACCTTAGAAGCAGGCACCGCAAAGTCGTTGCCGAGGAGGAGGTCGACGCCCCCAACAGGCAAGTCTCTACAATTCCTACATCCAGCTCCATCGCCACACCACCCACCTCCAGCTCCATTCGCACCAGCGGGTAGGACTTTGTAGCATTGATCCCCTGAACTACCACCACCCGAGCAGCGTTAATCGGCCTACCAGTAAAGTTCTTTAACAAGGTCTGAGAAGCCCCCGTATCACGCAATAGCTTAACTCCTCGCCTTTCGCCAGCCCACCTCACAAAACCATGCCCTCTATGACCCCCAAAGACGTCGCGGGCAGGGTTCGAGCCTTCCGGACTCTTGAACACAGGCTGTGTCCCACCCTCTGACGAACTACCCTTAGCAAACTCAGAAGATATAGGCGACACCCCTATGCTGCAGGCCAATGACACAACCTTGTTTGGTGGCTTGTTCGGACAAGCATTTGCAAAGTGACCCTCCTTGTGACATGCAAAGCACTCTTTACTCTTTGGTTTCCCTTGGGAGTGGGAGGTACCATTAGACTTCCTATACGGGACGGTATTTGGTTTATGTTCAGTTTTATTGTCAGTGCTAGATGGTTTTGTGTATTTATGTGTATCAAAATTCTTGGGAGGGGGAGGGGTACGATTCTTTGCACCCGACTCACTCCTAGCTGCTGCTCCGCACCCTTGAATTTATGACTGTCGGAGGTCAGCCATTTCTGCTGCCTCCTGGAGAGTTCTAGGATTGTTTTCCTTTATATTTAATGTTAAGTCCCCGCCTGTGCACTTAAAGAACTGCTCCTAGAGAACGAGCTCACGCAACTCCTCAAAAGTAGCTGCCCTCTCGCAGCCAATGTCGTAGTGCATCAGACAAGTCCCGGGCGTGTTCTAGGAAGGTACTATCCTTGCCCTTAGTAACACCCCGAAACTTCAAGCGGTAAGTTTCTGGTTGTAAGTCATAGGCCCGTAGCACAGCCTTCTTTAGCTCATCATAAACTACACAGGACTCTAAAGGTAGTGCATCATACGCTTTTAGCCCCTTTCCTAGGAGTCTTGATGAAACTAATGCTGCCCACTTTTCCTGAGGCCACTGGTGTTCCTGACACTTCTTCTCAAATCGCATAAAAAACTCAGCCACACCTAATTCATCGAACACAGGAACTAGTTTAAGCAGGTGCGACAATGATTGGTCCCGATGTCTGTTACCTCCCCCAATATTTCGCCCTGTTACCTCCACTCGAGATCTCTCCAGCTCCCTGTCATCCCGATACCTAGTAGACTCTGCCTGCAGTTCAGCCTCTCGTATAGCTGTTCTCTCTGCAGCCTCAGCCTGCACACTAGCCTGTCTCTCGGCAGCCTCAACCTGAGCTCTAGCAGCCTCAACCTGAGCTCTAGCAACCTCAACCTTTGCCATCTCAAGCCGAAACAACAAATCTGGAGTCAACCCTTGAGGAGGGGAAGGTGCATTTAATGGAGAGGGTCCCTGTGATTGAATTCCACGCTGCCATTGACCATTAACTTGGGGGTATGTACTAAATTCAGGCATCCTGACGTTTGATATGGGGGTAGAGTGGAGGGGGGGCTGGGGACCGGGGCCCCCAGCCGCCTCTCCACTCAGGTCTCTCCCTTCTAAACCCAATATCAAAGTCCTCAGCTGATCTTTCCTCATGCCACTTAAACCCTGGTGACCCTGAAGACCTGCCACACACTTTAAGCCATACTTATTCAGCTTCAACACCCTGGCAGCGTTAAGGGGCACCTCTAAAAATCTTCTAGCACCCTCCTCGCTATCGACTAGCCACTCCACAGGTCTTTCTCCCTCCGAGCCCGTATCGTGACCTGACCCATCACTGTGTTCTGATGTATTAGACATGTTTGTGTACTGCAGTAATTATCACGGTTATAGAATGTGCCTTATCTCCTATGCAAGTATGTATATACTAATGTTATTTAAAGTCTTTAATGTGTTATATTGGTTGCTCAAAAAAAAAACTCTATGTCCACTGTATTCCTCTAATCATAAGGAATCTCAAAACAAATGACCACTATATTCCTCTGTTCAGTAAATCCTATGCAAGGTCGCCATTTGTTACGTCCTGGGATATATAAACACTGGGCTCTTTCTATTGGACTAGGTATGCGGCAACAAGCAACAACGGAAAACGCTAGATCCAACCCTTATCTATAAACCCAGGCAACAAACCACCCTAAACCATCAAGAGTCCTGCCTGGAGAACGAGGTATCCTACGACTCACTCGGTTACAGGGTGCACGCACTATAGACTGCTGATAGTCAAGCAGGCTATATAAAAGATCACACAATTAAGTTGACTTAAAGCTTCAAGGAAAAGATAGATAACTGAATTAAATTGCAGAAACAATTTAATAACAAACTAGAAGAAAGTACATTTAATGTTACGTTAATTAATACAACTAATCACCCCTGCGTGAAAGAAGGTGAAAGCAAACAGTCCTCAAAACATCGTACAGGTAGACAAGATGCGGATCTCTAAACTGCATGCGGCTACTGTAGGATCTGATGCTTAGCAAAGAAAGTACGTTACGGATTTAGAGAACTCTTAACTCATAAGCAGGAATAAATACTAGTGATAGGCCATACAGTGTATAATGGCATAGGTATAATTAAATAAAGGTAGCAACTCGCAACATAACCACATACAGGTGTGCTTCTCACTCTTAGTCAGGCAAGCCTGCTCGGACAGAGTCTCTAAGCCACACCCTGACTCACAATGCTCACACAAACGGTAAACTGTGGCACAATAACAAGCATACAGAGATAATAAACCCCTAGCTGGACATGAGAGGCACTCAATTCCTGGCAGCAGCCTCCACGAACCAAGACCATCCACTAAACTACATGGCAACACACCCACAGACACCAAGAAATATCAAAACAACACCCAGCACGCGGTATCACACACAATTATTGTCCTCTCTCCCTTCCTGCCCACCCCGAACCAACTTCCAAAAGCACATCCATACTCATATCTCTCACCGATCCATCCACTCACTCACAGACAACACGCAGCTGCATGCACGACCTCCCGAAATCCATCCTTCTGAATCCTCCCTTCCTCGCGAGGACAGAGTCCACCTGGCCAGGCTGAGATGCGGACACCACCCAGCTCTCCTGAGCTATCAGAAGAGACTGGATGACTCCTTTGTCGACGCCTGCCCGGGATGTAACACAGCACCCCATACCATTAAACACATCATAGAAGACTGCATTTCACACAACCACTTACGCCAACAACACAATCTACACTCAATGAGAGCTCTGTGGGAAAGCCCGATCGTGGCCATTGCCTTTCTCAGGGACTCGGGGCTGTTCGGCCAGGCAGCTTAGGGAACAACAACAACAACAACAACATAAACCCCTAGCTGTTAATCTGCCAGGTGGCAGAGGTCTAGCCGGAAGGATATAGGCTTCGGATACCCAGGCTGAGCCACCTGCTCTAGCCTAGGGACGTTCCCAAGTCTGTGCGCCAAATTACTCTAATTGAAAGGGTGCTCTCTTGAGAGACTCAGATCGCAAGTATCTGACTCTCTCCTGGCGACCCTAAAACAAAAGCAAGACGTTCTAGCGCAGTGCTGAGTGGACTAGGCAAGGGCCCTCACACAACACAACACTAGACACACAGGGACACAGACAAGAAAATGCCCCCAGACTCCCACGGGTATCCTAGTAAAGTCGTACGGGTCCACAGGACTCACACCAGCAGACTTTACTTAAAGGATCGCAAAAAGCCTCCCCTCCAGTCTAGCCCCTGCTAACCTGACACAAGAACACACTAGCAAGCATGAAACCACCAAATATGAGACAACAACAAAAGCTTCCTAGGTCTCATTAGAGCACCAAGCTTATGTCTACTACTAAATGTGACATAAGAGATAGACAAACCAAACTGAAATGATTACTGATTACGGATTACTGATATTTACTATAGGATGTAAGGTATCTTAAAATAACCCCCTAGAAATACTTTTTCTAAAGTATCCATTTCTTTATCCTCCCCATTTTTTCCCCAGCTAACCTAATCCCACAAGGACCCCAATGGAAATACGCCTAACGACCTTATTGGGCTATCCTTAGTTGGAATTATGCAAGGCTGGTACATGTCATATTTGTAACAAACTATGTGGTACCAACTTTGTAAATTGCTAACTGAATAAATATTATTATTATTATTATTATTATTATTATTACGTCTCTGCATAAGGCCCAAAATACTATCTAGTTATCTGAGAGCTCGTCGTTAATACAATAATAGATATAAGGTCTATCAAGGGGATGGGATAATTAAATAGATTGGTGAAGTAGTGGAAAGAAGGTATACAAAGTAAGAGAGAAAGTTTCTAAGTGGGGTTGAGAGGGATAGATATCAAGGGGGTCCGAAGGGTACGACAGTGAGGTGAGCTCTGAGTCTTGAATCTGTCTGGACCCCACCCTAGGCATACAAAATACATCCCAGGCTTGGCAACACTCAACACTGTTGCCTGGTCCAAATCCTCTACCCCGTGCGTGAGTCGAAACTAAGCCTAACGTTGCAATCAAATGCATATGGCAACGCTTCAGGCTCGTCCCAAGCTGGAAAGCGAAGCAACGTCCCAAGCCGGTCTCTCTCTCCCGCTCGTCACCTCCCGCCCTCACTAGACTTACATCTTATATATATATATTATATTATAATGAAATAATCAACTATCGAGAATAAAATATACTAAGATGCGTTGGTTAAGAATAAGGGCAGCTTCAAGCTGTGAAACAACATAAGAATATCCCAGACATTAGTTACGTTGTCGTAGGATATATACTAAGGAAAAGCCTGCCGACCGGCTGCCACCAGCCGGTTTCTAAACGGCTGGGCAGCCGACGCGCGCGCATGCCCGCACGTGGCTACTATGCAGAAGCGTCACATGTACTAATAATGCAGAGACAGGATTAGCTTAGGAATGCCTATAGTTTCACGTCTTAGTTTTCTTATATGGTACTGAGGAAATGGCGGCGGTAGCAGAGAGCTTCTGCCATTATGTTGTCAGCCGGCCCTGGAGGTGGAGTACTGGATTTTGATTAGGTCTTTAAAAGTTTGGGTTTTACTAGCTAATATTTTAACTTTCTTAATTTATCTTTCATATTTCATGGTTTCTCACAGAAAGGACTGCCAAATTTTAGTTCTTACAAATTGCAAACAAGTAAAACTAAAACAACTTTATTTTCTTTGGAATTCATTAAAGGGTTAAGAAATTCTGAAACATAAGGGTGATAACTGTTATGTAAATTTAACAACTGTTATCAACATAAATCATTGAGCATTGTACTGTAAAGGGCCTGTCCCACATTCACGAATGAAGGACAGGACAAAATTAATCTGCTGTGGTCTTTGTGCGCTTTCCAATACACCAGTACCAGTGTGTTAATTGCCATTTGCTGAGTTAGTTTTTTTAAATCATAGCCAGTACTATAGAATATCACAGAGTAGAAACTCGTTATTCTTGTAATTTATTACTTTCAATTTTTTATTAGTGACACCTCCGAGACAGATGAATAATGTAGATGTAGTTTAACTAACACTGACGTATGGCAAGCCTCCAGAATGTATTTTCTCTAATATTCTCAGATATGGATTCATGTTGCAACAATTATATTGTGATACATACAAAAACTCATGATGAGTGTATAAACAAAATCGCCATTAGCCAATTAACTGGTTATTAAAGTTTAAAATTCTAAACTAATTACGTAAATGGTACTGGCAGTACGACATTGATGCCAGTGGTCACTACCTATTTCGTAATTTTGCAAATAGTTTGGGCCTGGTAACATCACCTCCCCACTTTGCCAATTTTGTGAAAAAACTGACCTGTGTTATGCATTTGTGTACCCATTTGCATTGATGGTTGGGTAATTATTTACATAAATGACCTAAATTTAGATATAACTAGTAGGATAAGTAAATTCGCATACGATACCATTATGGGGAGAACAATAAATTCAGATAGTGACATAGAGGGCCTCCAAAGGGATCTAGATACCTTACACGAATGGTCAGTTAATTGGCAGATGAATTTTAACATTGACAAATGCAAGGTATTAAAGATAGGTGTTATACCAGGTTTTTGCTGGGGTTAACTGGACTAATTAGCTAGGTTCTTACTTGACTGGAGAAGTTAAATCCACAAAAACACATTCACAAAGGTAATAGAGGATAAATATAATACAGAGAACAATCATTGGTTATATTATTCAATGTAACTATAATTACTGTCAGACATGGATAGATCAATCTTTATAAGTTGCAGAGCACGAACGAGGATCCACAATTAAGTTCCAGGGGAATGACATGGTACACTTTCGAGGTTACAATAAGCACTTCCAACGATAAGGCACATTTGGGGTACTTCCGACGAGGTTCTTGGCCTGTCGTGTGATGATGACAGCGGAATGGAAGATGTTGCAGAACTCTTGGGTTTGGGGTCTTGAATGAATATGTTCTGTTATACCAGTGTTATATGTAACATATCATCAGACTAATGTGAGGAGAAGTTATACCAGTGTTGTCTCGCTCAACTATCCTGACCTTTATAAGAATTTAATTAACCCCTACTGTACTGTAGGATACAGTAATAAAATTCCCCCCAGGCCCAAGCAATGTGGCCAAAATGGCAAGATAGAACAACCTTCCACCTCAGGAGATGAAGGAAGACTGGCTCCCCCAGCCTTCAGAGGGTCTTATATAAGCTGAGAAGTGTTGCCATATCGAGAGCAGTGCTCAAATGGTCGTGGTACCAGGTACAGCCTGATACAGGCAGTTACAAGGAAATTACATTACTGACGGCTACTAGCCGTCGCTGGGATTGGACGGGTTTAGAACCTTCCAGCACTCTTGGGTCTGAGGTCTTGAATGAATGTGAATCTTTATAAGTCTTTCAGGGACTTTTGGATGGTTTTATTTAGCCTTTTACGCATACGTGTCGTAGTGACAGTGCCTGGGACAACGTACCATAATTATGGACTCCATGCAAAGTGCCGTTATGCAATTGCTACGGTATCTCGCGAGCCCTATCTATCTATCTATATACTCAGGCCCAATCCCCACTTTTCTTCTTCTTTTTTTTTTGGGGGGGGGGGGGCTGACTCAAGGCAGAGCCAGAATAGGAACAACACATAACACAACAGAAAACAATGAACACTCAAAAACAAAATACAAATTCACACACATCTAGGTCATCAAGGAGAAGACCCAGAAACCAGGGTCACCAAGGTCCCTCCAGCATTCTACCTTCAGCACCCTACCTTATAAGAAGCCAATTGCCAGTACATGAACTTTTTAGAAGGACCAGAATGGGAACGGTTTACTAACGCTAAAGCGCACGTCAGTACAGCCTTCTTTAGCGACAATAATTCCTAATTATCGAGGTGGAAGAATTAATATTGGGTTGCCACCATGGAGATCCAATAATAATTCCTTTGATGAGTCAAGATCTAAAAATCCTTAATAAACCTTTATTTATTAGTGACGATATGCCTATTAATATAATAGCCTCCTTTCAAGCACCCGTGGGTAGCCAGTTTGAAACTCCCGCCGCAGGGAAATGGAGTACTACATCATAAATGTAACGCTACTTCTCTTATGGAATCGTCTTATGATTGGGGTACACACTACGAAAAAACTTTGTAAAAAATAAAAGAGAAAAAATAAACTGAAAACTTGTTTTGCTATAGCTTTCCATCTCGTGGATTTCTTGCGCGTGGATTCTAGCCCAGACTGTGGCAAGAGAGACGCCATTCCGCCTTGCCTTCTCCGCGACCATCCCAGTAGGATGTGCCTGCCTGTACTCTGCCACATTCTTCGTTCGCTCGCTTCTAGTGAGTCCTTGCTCATTTGTATTTATCTGAGTTGTATTGAACAGGTTTAGACTAGCTGGCACAGGCTACCCCATTGGTATGCCTGCAGGGAAGTGTTAAAATAGGGTACTATTGTGCAGGCGCCTAGAATCTTCCAGGATCAGCGCCGCATGTGTTTATTTGTTTATGTTTTCTGCGCCTTAGAATTGCTATCAGCTACTAGTTAGAAGGCTTCTGACCATCTATATGAGTCAGTTGCTTTTGTATTATTACAGCAGACGCCCTGGTCTAAGAGTTGTCACACGTGGTGTGGGACTTTCCATGGTTCGAGCCTGCTTTGCCCCTCTCGCGGGGCCCCCACGCCAGTTATCGCAGCAGTGTCTTCAGGAGGTAAAGTAAACTACAAGGTGTACGATTACTACAAGCCTCGTGGCCAGCCTCATTAGGGGTCTCCGTAGGTTATAGGGGTTGATATTATTAATAAATAATATTATTATACTATTATAACCCTAAGATATATCCCTCGTTTATATGTGTATGTATATTTAACATGTAAACAGGGAGTCAGGAGATGTCCTGATGGTGGTGTGGGGTGTTTTGGGGAGGTCTGACTTTCACATATAAGTCGACCCTTCCAATGTTTTTGGCTCGTTGCCTTGCGGCGATCTTTCTACGTACTGACGCCTAACCTCGCCTCGTTAGGATTGAGCCAAAAAAAAAAATCCCGGTGTGGTGTGCAGTACCACGAACCTCCCGGCGGAAAATGCTAAATTCCTAAGGGAGTAATCTCGGCCCGCCGAGTGATCTCGCCCAAACCGATAACCTAGAACGGCAGGACTTTCCTCGCCCGGCTCTAACAGTCTAGTGTACTTTCCTGGCCCGGCGCAAACAGTCTAGTGGGGTTATTTCTATCTAGACCATAGTCAGCAGATAGTTTTCACGGAATAATTGGGCCAGTGGCACTTTGTCACAGGTAAGCAGTTCAAGAGGAAATTACGTTTTCCTAAGACAAGTCAAGCGGAAGGTTAGAGTAGCAGTGCGTTATAGCTAATTTTCCGGCGGACTTGAAGGATAGAATGTGTTAACACCTCTCAGGTTATCCTTATGAGCATTGATTCCTGGAAATGTTTATTTCCTGATTTCGTCACTCCAGTAGCAGCTTAGGCAGCAGGTGAGGGAGCCGATCACGGCGTTTTTTTGTTTAGCTCCAACATGCCTCGGTTTACTCTGTGCGCTACACCTAACTGTCCCCTTCTCCCGGTCTTTGCCCATAAACATTGTATCAGATGTGTAAAGTGCCTCGACAGATCTAGAGGACTTTGGCTTTCTAAGAAATAAGAAATGCACGGTTTGCTCAGAACTCCGGTCAAACATGTTTGAGAAGAAGGACCATTCGTGCCTTGTAGCCCTTCAGGAGATTAAGACTATCTTTAATATCTACGCAAAAGATGTGGCCCATAAGGTATTAATGTGTGATGACGAAACATTGTGGGAACACTTAATGATTAAATCTCCAGTGTCAAAAGCAACGTCAGCTAGGTCGACTCCCAAATAGAAAACTAAAACTAAAGCTTTGTCTAAGAAATTAGTTAGTAGGCAGAGTAGCGACAGCGACGAGGCACCCCCCCCCCCCCCCCCCGACCGCCGCAAACAAGGACGATGTCCTTCGCCGAGGACCAAGTCGAGGTCCAGGTCGAGATCACCTCATAGACGAGAGCGCCAGTCTTCAGTAGAATCGACGGCGAAGTCTAGTAAAAGAAGGCGGGAAGACTCTATGACATCGACCCCTAAATCAGTGAGTGGACATAAAAGTTCCCGCAAGGATGAGACGCTGTCTCGGCGCCGCGGCCACTTTTCTCCGCCTCTGCCTCCGTGTCTGTCCAATCAGGAAACTCGGAGGCTGGGACTGAGGAGACTGAGTCGAATCCCCGGGATTGGCTTAAAGACTTTGCTATACCTAAGGTAAATCTTGCCGCGCCACGTACGGGACCACCGATAGTGTCACAGAGGGTGCTGGCAGAACAATATAGGGGTTATACACCATGTACCGTACAGCATTATGACATCTCTCAGGCTAGTATTATACCGGACTCCCAACCTCCCGCCGTGCTTAACAGAAGTGTTTGGAGACAATCGGAACCACCACAGGAACAAACTAGGTTTCAGGGTCAAGACAGTCAGAGGGATAATGATAATATTCCCTCCTCAGCCCCGGACTTAGTGTCGCCTTTGAATGAGCCGGTAGTTATACAAAGGCAAATAAACGCCGGAGGTTGAGGAAGCGCCGGAGGTTGTGGAAGTCCCAGAGGATGTAGAAGACCTTGAAATATCCTCAGGACAACCAGTGAACGAGGAAGGCTCTGAGGCGGGTTCAGAGTCTTCCCGGGGATCTCAAATTAAATATGTAACTACAGATGACCTTAATGATATCTTGCATAAAGTAATGAGACAGTATAATATCCCTAGTTCTCAGGTCCCTTCCACTATGGCTCTGGTAGCTCCCCCAATTGAACCGACAGTGAGGCCCTTACAAACCACCGGATTTCAATCTAATACTGACATGCCCCCTCTTAACGTCAATCAAACGACCACCACGGCGAGTGACACAACAATGTCCGCCGCCTTGACAACTACGAATGTCCGAGTTATCACGGATATTACACCTCCTCCCCTAGACAAAATTTCACATAGAAAAGGCCCTATGCCACTTCTGTACAGGCCTGACTGCTCATGGGTTCCGACTATAGCCAAGAACGTTCACATGGCACAGACGACAATATCGGGGGAGATTCCGGTCCCGAGTGACTGGACCATAGAGGTGAGCAAAAGCAAGAAACTGAGGGCAAAGGATATGCAAGGTAGGCTGCTAGATGTTACTATTAAGGCTATACCCAATGTCTATAACCCTGATTTCTTCGAGTATTTGTCAACTCCGGCTTTGCCCCCTGCCTCATCTGCAAGACTTTTTGCCGACTGGACAAAATCTGACGGCGTCAATGACATAAAAGCTCTGAACGCATTAACACCAGAATTGGATACAATTCCGGCTCTAGATCAAACACACAGTCCAGTCTTGCAGGTCGGACAGGTAGGTGTGGGTCCGTGGGGGGATTGGGAAGCTGAGGCGCAACAGTTTGCAGCTACCATTACAACTAAATCATCCCCCCAAATTCCTCAGGAAACCCACTCTTGGTTCTCACTCCCAATAAATAAGGCGGGAGGGATGTCCCAAGCTCTCTTTGATTTTCTTTCGGCCCCCAAACTTGCTCTCTATGAGTTAAGGGAACCTTTCTCGACTCCTCCCCCAGCTCACTTGGATAGAGATTTCAAATTAAGAAACAAAGCCTATAGACTTTTTTCTCAATATATTGTAAGCCGCCAAATAGCCCAGTCCCTCACACGGACTATCTCAGCTATTGAAAATCAAAATGTAAGGCAGGCCACGGAGTTGTCACTGCGGCTGCTCTTACAAAATTCAATCCAGTTCCTAGGTGACATCAGAATAGCCTTACTGGAGGCTGTTCGAGCATGCCAGGACTTGAGAGTGTTTATGGTTGAGAAGTTACCGGAAGACATTGGTCGCCGGGTGACTCTTTCCCCTGTCTTGACTGCCTCTCTCTTAAATTTAGACACATGGAGAGCAGTTTACAATTTGGTAGGTAGCTTGCCGCAGAGTACCTCCCAGCCTAAGAAGGACTCGTTCAAGAAACCATACTCCAAACAAAAGACTGGAGGCAAGCCTTATACTAACATTGCTAAACAGTCCTTTCAGGACTCCCAGCCTTCCCCACAGCAGGGAGGTACTCAGCAAAAGCAGAAACAAGGTAAGCCTCACGGTAAGTGGAACAAGAATAAGTCACAACACAAACCAAATCAGGGGACGACATCTGCCAAACCTAGCCAGCCGTCTACCTCTACCCCAGCACCCACAAAAAACTAGCCAATTAAACTCTCTTTCTCCTGGGGCCTATCGCAGGCGAGTTGGATTCGAGTGTAGCTCTGCCGGACAACCCCAGTCTAGTGACTGCGTCGTTTCAAGCATGTCACAGGGCCTGGCCCCGGCGAACATGGGCGAGGACAGTGGCATGCAAGGGAATCATCTGGCGGTAGCTCCGGCGACCTCGTTTACGTCAAGCTCTAGAAGTCAACAATGTTTCTTTAGAGGTGGAGTCACTAGTCCATGAAATGATCACCAAGCATGTCATTGTCCCGGTAGATTCAACTTGCCATATTTTCTCGTCCAGACTATTTCTTGTGCCAAAGAGAGACACTGTGCAGATGCGACCAGTAGTAGATCTCTCGTGTCAGAACACTTATATTCACAATTCAATCTTCAGGATGCTCACAGTGAATCAAATCAGACTCACCCTCCCGCCACTAGGCTGGATGTGTTCACTAGACCTAACTGACGACTATTGGCATGTCCCAATAAACAGGAGGTTTCAAAAGTTCCTCACTCTGAGGATAAAGCAAGAGACTTATGTCTTTCAGAGAATGCCTTTCGGTTTAAATTTGGCACCAAGAATATTCACAAAATTAATCCGGCAGGCACTTATGCCAATGTTAGCTCAGGGGATGAAGGTGTTATGGTACCTAGACGACTGGCTAGTAGTGGCGGAGTCAGAGAGTTTATGCCATATCCATGTCAATCAAGTAATAAATCATGTACAAACCTTAGGGTTCAAGGTCAACCTGGTGATACGATGTTCCACCATCGTAATTTAATTTAGTTCATTCAACTATGTTGCATTGGTCATATATTCACATGGTGAATATATCATACCGTGTTGGGGTAGTTTCAATACTGCGTGAAGCAATGATCGACCATATGGCGTGAAGCAGCAGTGAACAATATTTATCTGTATATTATCGTCTGTATCAAATTCATATTATTTCGTTCAATGATGTGACCGCTTTGATTTTCCCATTCTCTAAACAGTGGCTAAATTATGTAACCCAATTTATTATTAATGGGTTTTTCCGGTATATTAATGTAGTACGTATATTATATTATGCGTTGTATAAGTATGTTTTATTTAGTTGTTTAGTCCTACTTGTATTGGCTACCCCCAAAATGGGGATTGGGCCTGAGCATATAGATAGATAGACTTGTATTGTTTAAGTAAGGATTACATTGCATAAAGGAACCATCAAGCTGGTTCACGTGGAGCCATCTGTCGGCGTCAGTGTGTGCCAGCTGGAAGCTAGTCAGTCAGCATTTACCATTCAAGAGAGCAACACCTACCTCTCGCATTCTCTCCTCTTGGCATTTGTTTATTTATTCTTTATTTTTTCATTGGCATTATTCTTTATTTGTTTGTAATAGCAATCTAAGGACGTGTGTGTGGCTTGTGTGTCCCTTCCTAGTTTATTGTTTGTTTTTTATATCTGTTTTTATTATTGTTTTAGTGCCGCAACCTTGGCCTTATTAAGGTATATATATTTGTTTATGTGCATTGTTTTATTTAGGGGTCCAGACTATTGGGGTGCTTGGTTCGAAGTAAAGGGTAGAGGACTTAATTAGTCTTTGTTACAGGGAGGATTACTTCGGCCCAGGCCAACCAATGGTCTGGACAGCTTAAGTGGGTGGTGGTTGATTGGTGTTTTATTTGACCAGTGTTTGATTCATTAAGTTTGCATTCATTATTGGCATTTATTTAACGTAATTGCGTTTATTTCATTTTTTTTTTTACTCGACTACTCAACCATGGCGAGTGTTCCATTGCATCTCTTGACCGAGTCAGACGCTAGGGCATTCCTCCTCGCCCAGCCTGATCGGTCCGAAATTTCTCGCCGTGGACGAGATGAATTATTGCTGGTGGCAGCTCTGTTGACTGGTCGGAGTTGCATTGAGCTCCGAAAAGAGGAGTGTGAGGCATTGGTGGTTGAGTGAGTGATGTCCTAAGGGTGGGGCGACAGGTCATCGCCACCCATGAGTGCGTCCAACGTAGCAGACATGATAAGTCCCCCAAGCAGCATGAGCCGTTTGTCAGAGGACTCGCCTGGTTTGGGGACCCCTGGCTTGCCTGCTGCTGTTGTCACACTCGCGGGAAGGTTCCCCACTCAAGTGACCCATGTCCTCATGCACTCTACACCAGTAACAACACCAGCAACAACAACACCAGTAATGAATTATTGTTCCCCACTCCGCTTTTTGCCCGGAAATGCCGAACGTCCGGGGTTTACCCCGGCTCACCCTACCCAGATAATTCGCCCGACGGTACCTTCTAACCCCCCTGCTGTTGTTAATCCTGATCTTTCTGTGAGAATGATGGAGATTGAGTTGGAGAGAGAGAGAATGAGGCATCAGGCCGAAAAAAGGGAGAGAGAAAGACAGCATGAGGAAAGACAGAGGAAGAGAGAAGCACAGTTAGAGAGAGAGCACTGGCAGTATCAGCGAGAGGTGGGAGGTGCACTGGGTGGAAATGGGCGGGTTGAGTCAGTGGAGACATGTTTGGTCCGCAGCCTCAAGCTCGTGCCCGCTTTTGACAAAGTGAAGGTATCAGAGTGGTTCCTTCGCTTCGAAAAAAAGGCGCACGAGTTTGGGTGGGATCATGGCCGGTGGGTCACACTAGCAGCCAGCGTATTAAAAGGCAAGGGCCTAGAGGCATATGACAGACTCACGGCAGAGCAATTGGCAGACTATGACTTTTTTAAAAGATGCGTGCTACAGGCATACGAGTTAAGACCCGAGGCCTAACGTCTTTTATTTAGAAATACTCGTAAAAGACCACATGGCAGTCACGTCGAGTTTGAAAAGTACTTAAGGGATGCCTTAGATCGCTGGTTGCTAAGTGAAAACATTACCAACTATATTGAATTTCGGGAAATGCTCCTCCTTCAACACTTCTGCAATGGGGTGGATAAAGAAATTTGTGCAAAAATCCGAGAGAAGCGAATTAAGCGGACTCGGGAGGCAGCATTATGGGCGGATGACAGGATGTTGGCTTTGCGCATTACTGGGGGCAGGGGTTCAGGTACTGTGCTGATGTGCATCGGCAGCATGCAAGTGGTGTTGTGCCCACCAGTACACCGTCCGCTCCCAAGGCAGGTGGGGAGAAGACGGGCGCAGATAATACAAATGCTAGTAAGTCTAGTACTTATGATTCACATCAAGTGGTATGCTCTTTTTGTCGGCAGAAGGGGCACATAAAGCCTAACTGCCCAAAATGGAAGCAGTCGGTGATCAAACCCTTATCATTCTTGGTGGGCGTCCCAGCTGATGGGGGATCCGGGCTACGGGGGGAGATGCAGGGCATTGTCTGTGGTAAGTTTGGGAAGGAGTCCATTAAGGGAACCCTCCCAGGCCAGACGCCTGTGAGCCAAGTTGGGGACTCCCCGGGTATCGCTGGTAGTAGTTCGGAGGACCCGCAGGTTTAGGGGCGTGCCTTTTTGCATGATGGGGAGGTGGAAAATGGACAAGTCTTCCCTGTTAAAGTGTTCAGGGACTCAGGGGCCCGACAGTCTTTGTGTGTCCGGTTGCCTGGGATGGACACTAAAGGGGACGACTTTGTGCTGGTGCGTTGGGTAAATTCTGAAGCATGTCCCCACCTGGTTCAGATGTCATTGAGGTGCCCTGTAGTGACTTCTTCTGCACCGGTGGCAGTCGTGGAGACTTTGCCCATGGAAGGAGTGCACTTTTTGCTTGGTACTGATATGGCGGGTGCTCAGGTTTTCCCACCGCCAGTGTGTGTCTCCAGTGTTATTCTGCCTGATGTTCCCAAGGACCACAACTCTGAGATTCATCCTGTATGTGCTGTAACGCGGTCAATGGCCAAGGTCGCGAGTCAGGATGAATTTGTTGAGGAGGAAGACAGAGTGGATGACGCGATAAATAGTTCAGAGGAGGGACTGGACAGCCAAGAGTGCGCACTACCAATATCTCCCACGAACTGTATTGGTGCTGTTACGAACTGGCACTCGGGCACACAAGGGCTCTCAATCAGGACTCGAATATGGCTCGCTGCCACAACGGACACACACGATCCCAGCCCCTGAGTACTGCCAGCCGAACAAAAAACTCCAATACCCTCCAGAGTTCAATCTGCTATAACGGGGTATACAAGAACTCGGTACTAGTGTTCAACAACAGACTAATAAAGAGACAGGAATTATCTAGTCTGGTCAACAATGAAGTAAGAAACAACAACACCAAAGAATAGTGTTGGCCGAAGCCGAAGTAATCCACCCTTGACTATGAACTTAAGAAGTCCACCACCCTCTACTTCGGATCGGCACTATTACGTTACGTTAATTAATAGTCCTTAAGCATCGAGCAAGGAATCTTCTGAAAAAAGTTAGATGCTTCTCGGATGCTCGTAAGAAGTACGTATCGGATTTTGAACAGTAATTCAATAAGCAAAAACACTGGCAATTAAATACTATTAAAGGCTTAAATTGGCATAAGAATAATTAAAAGAATATGCAATAGTAAATGGCAAACATTAAAAGGAAGTACTCCGCAAATGCAACGGCAATAGCTTACTCGGATTGTGCTCGTGGGCCACTAATCACTAAAGTAGCCAAGCTTGCAACACATGAAATCAATAGTACATAAACAATATCATACATAAGGAAAGCTTCAATACTATTCTGTATCTACTAATCGAGTAAAGTCTAGCTGGGGTACTGTAGGGAAAAAGGTAGCAGTGACTGAGCAAAAACGGCTCGTAGCCTAGCGAAGTCCTCACGACTGTTTAAAGTATTACGTTAAAACTAACAAGTGCACTTTGAGAAATCCAGATCCCTTGTATCTGGTTTTCTCCCGGCTCCTTGACAAAGTAAAAACAAACTGTTAATAAAATACAGGGTGGTTAGGCTCTTGCCCTCACGCACTGTAAATGATTAACTCAACACAGTCAGCCGCGAAGACAACCTAGGCTTCACTGAACCGAAACGAGTATGCAGGTTTATCGCTTAACCACTGCATCAAACAACAACTCGTAACACAGAAAAGCCTTACCCCAGTCTAGCAATACCTAGACTAGCAGAAAACAGGAATAATAATAATAACACACAGGGAAATGCATATACAAGTGCAACAAACATAAATCAATCCTATTCTAAGTCAACCCTTCCAAAATAGGCTATCTAATAGGCAAGTATCTCGTGAGAACTCAAGCGATAATACGTTGGCTGACTAGCTCTGCACCAACGGGACCATGGAAGTTAAACAGGGCATAAGGAAAAGAGGAAATAAGAATGTAAGGTAGTAGAGAAAGTTCCCATCAGTCAGAAGAATATAAATAGTTCGCAAGGGAAATGAGAAGTCGCTTGAAAAAATGACTAGACTTCCCTTTTATACCCGGCCCTCTAGTGAGCCCAACGTGAACTACTAAGGACCGCCCACTGACAACCATTACGTAATTTCTCTCTCTCCTCTGGGATACACAAAGGCTCCCCCTAGCACTGAGGGAGGGAGGAGTGCTAGTGAGTTAGGCCTACCTCCTGCCTGGCGTACCCACTGACACCTAACTGTGGCTGTTTCTCTTCCCATCATTACAAATAAGTTTTACACACAATACTTATAACTAATGATATAAAATAGAACTCGTTGACTCAGATGAAAACAAAATACATATTCATAATACTTATAGTACAACGGCTCACACGAACTAAGTTAGGAAACTCTACATAGACTACAGCCAAAGTTCCTGCCCTGATGATCCTAGCGAGAGTGGGGCATGACTAGGCGTTCTGTACAGCATGCTCACACGTGGACATGCGTCACAGTGCCAAGAGTGATTAGTGTGATACTGGGATGCTTGTTGACTCTGGCGCCAGAGGTGGTGAGGAAGGCAATAATGGAGGCCCTACGGGTGGCACAGTTATTGCTTTGCCACCAACTGTGCCCAGTTATATGTCGCATGATGGTGTGGCGGCGGTGGCTCCAGATGAATTAATGCGTTGCCAGCAGGCAGATGAAGAGTTGGTACCTCTCTTTAGCCAGGTGGGCAAGGTGTGTAACCGTTCTGATGGTGCAGGGGAAATTGTTATATGTGAAGGGTTGTTTTTCAGACGTGAGGATTCTGAATGTAGGGAAGGAGAGGAGTTGTTTGACCAGCTGGTGGTGCCGCAGGTGTTTCGACAAGAGCTGATACACCTGGCCCACACAGCTCCTCTGGCAGGTCACCTTGGAGTCAGGAAAACGCTTGACAGGCTGTCTCAGTATTTTTGGTGGCCACGAATGTCTACAGCAGTAGCAGATTTCCTACAGTCGTGTCATGTGTGTCAGCTGGTGGGGAAATCTAGCCAGAGTATTCCTGTTGCCCCTCTACAGCCTATACCCGCTGTAGGTATCCCTTTTCACCGTGTCATCATTGATATGGTGGGACCCTTGCCCCGCACCTCGGCCGGAAACCAGTACTTATTGACCATTCTGGATGTTGCAACTAGGTATCCAGAGGCTATTCCAGTGCCTAGCTCACGTACTAAAGTAATCAGTCGTAAATTGCTAGATTTGTTCACCCGTTTTGGACTCCCCCAAAGAGATCCAGTCTGACCGTGGGTCAAATTTCACCTCTAACATGTTCAAACAATTGTTGCAGGAACTTGGGGTCGAGCAGATCCTATTGTCTGCCTATCATCCGCAGACTCAGGGAGCACTTGAGAGAGCCCATCAAACTCTCAAGTCGGCACTGCACAAGTTCTGCTTCGACCATGACCGTGATTGGGACCAGGCAATTCCCTTAGTCGTTTTTGCCATCTGGGAGGTCCCCTCGGAATCCCTAGGGTTTTCGCCTAATGAGTTGGTGTTTGGGCATAGGGTTCGAGGTCCTCTGGCGGTGGTGAGGGAGGCCTGGGAAGGAGATGTGCAAGTCCCAGAGGTTGGTTTGTTGGACTTTGTTATGAAGACTCGGGAACGGTTGGTCACGGCTCTCCAGTTGGCACAGGTTAATCTTGTTGGGGCACAGCGTAAGATGAAAGCACAGTATGACCAGAAAGCTAAGTTGAGGGAGTTTGCTCCGGGTGAGGAGGTGCTTGTGCTCCTCCGTTTGGTTGGTCAGCCGTTGAGAGCGAAGTTTAGTGGGCCCTACAAGATAATAAAAAAAGTGGGAGATCTGGATTACCTTGTAGCTACCCCTGACTGCAAGAAAGCAGACCAGTTATGTCATGTCAACATGTTAAAACCCTATTATCATCCCCTGACTGTGTCTCCCCCTGGTTCTGATGCATGCTTATTGTCATTAAACCGTGGTTCTGGGGATGTAGCTGACATTGGCTCTGCGCAGGCAGTGTGCGCGTCGAGCATCGCCAATGTAGGGGGGCGCGACTCTTCTGTCGATGTGCCGAGGACCCCCAAGCTTGCCGATTCTTGGGCTGGACAGGCACATTCCAAGGAGCAGTGGATGGGGAAAGGGAACGTTGGAGTTGCAGTCAGCAAGTCTCAGGGTGTTGGTGTGCAGGTCCTGGCTGTATTAGACACGAAGGAGGAGGAGGAGGGAGATATGTTTCATGGGAATTTTCCCGATGCAGTGTCGGCTGGGGCCTGGTGTAAGAACAATTCAGAGGCTTTGTGGGCTAAGCTGGTGCATCTCAACGAGTCCCGTAGCCAGGCTTTGTTTAGTCGGTTGTCACAATATCCTTTGGTGTTTAGGGATGCGCCTGGGCTGACCACTTGGGCGGTCCACGACATTGATGTGGAGGATAATAAACTGATAAAGCTGGCTCCCTATCGTCTGAATCCTGCCCGAGCTCAAACCCTTCAGGCCGAACTAGATTATATGTTGGAAAAGGGTTTGATTGAGCGTGTGTGGCGTGAGTGGGCGTCTCCTGTCACCCTGCAGCCTAAGCTGTGTGGCAAAGTGCCTTTTTGTATTGACTTCAGGCGCATGAACGACCTCTCCCGCACTGACTCTTACCCTCTCCCTCGGGTAGATGATTCCGTTGACTCTATAGGGGCTGCCCAGTACATCACTAAGGTGGACCTACAGTAATTGGCAGGTCCCCTTGACACCTATCACACAGCAAATTGCCAGTTTTGTTGTGGCAGGTGGTGTGTACCAGTGTAAGGTAATGCCATATGGACTGAAAAACGCCCCAGCCACTTTTCAGCGTCTGATGGATCAGGTTGTGGATGGGGTGCCAATTTGCACAGTCTATATAGACGATGTGGTAGTATACGACACATCATGGGAAGCCCACCTGAATAATGTCACTACTCTTTTTCGACGACTCAGTGAGGCGGGTCTAGTGGTGAATTTGGACAAATGTAAATTCGTCAAGGGACAAGTGCAGTACCTCGGTAGCATCGTGGGGCAGGGTAGAGTTGCTCCCCCGAACGTCAAGGTTGAGGCGATACGTAATTATTCAACTGTACTGGCCTCCCTCACTGATCTCCTCAAGAAGGAGGTAAAGTTTTGTTGGACTGATAAATGTAAGCTAGCATTCAAGGATGTGAAGGCACTCCTTTGCTGTTATCCAATATTGCGTGCACCAGACTTTTCCAAGCCTTTAAAGTTAGCTGTTAATGCGAGCGACGTTGGCGCTGGGGCTGTCTTGCTTCAAGACTCCAAGGACGGTGTTGAACATTCGGTCTCATATTTTTCTAAGAAATTTAATAAGGCCCAACGCAATTATTCTGTGATTGAGAAGGAGTTGCTGTCTTTGATTTTGGCTCTGGAAATTTGTTCAGTGTATTTGCCTCCTTTGGTCCCAATATTGGAATTTATTCTGATCATCACCCATTACAATTTCTCAGTTGGTGTAGGAACAAGAATCAGCGATTGACTCGGTGTAGCCTTATGCTACAGGAGTATTCCCTTACAATTAAGCATAAAAAGGGAGTGGATAATGTCCTAGCGGATTGCCTGTCACGGGGTCATGAGGAGATGGGGTGTGATCGTGACGGCCGTGTGCGCCTGCCATTGCGCAAGTCAAGGGCCGAGCAGGGTAGCCTACCGTAGCATGCATTGTTTCCTTGTGTGGCCGATTGGGATGGATTGGGGTGGTAAGGAGATCAATATTGTAATTATGAGTTAGTTGTAAACACATTATAAAACTTTACAAAAAAAAATATATATAGCATCAAAACTAAAAAAAAACTAAAACTATATGCTTATTATGTATGTTTATTGGTTATAGTGAGGTTGGTTTATGATGCGAAATTTTCATTGCCTTGAAAATTTCCTCCCCCTCCACCCCCGGTGAAGGTTTTACGATGTTCCACCATCGTAGTTTATATAAGTAACCAGATGATTATTATTATTATTATGGACATTCAAAATGCCAAATGGCTAGCTCAGTACGGGGAGAGTGTGACTTATACATTTCTTAATCAATATACTATGTCTACCAGGCGGCAATATCAATCTCATTGGAAATCATTTATAACCTGGATAGTAGAAACGGCGCAATCAGACTCATCAGTTGCTTTAGTCTTTAAATATTTAGATTATTTGTTTGAGCAAAAACGCCTTTCTGTAGTTACACGAAAGAATCACTTATCTGCCATTAGAAACCACTTTTATGACCTTACCGGTCTGACCATACCACAGGAGGAGGAGAAAGGGTTCATGTTTCAAACTACGCCCACCACCACGGCAGCTCATGCCTACCTGGTCGCTGGACTAAGCTTTATCTTTGCTTCATTCACGCAAATATAATAATGCGCCGGACTTTGAATCATTAATAAAGAAGGCTGTGTTCCTTATGGCTTTGGCGACAGGAAACAGGGTATCTGAGCTGGCGGCGATGAGCAACAAACCTAATTGCCTCAGGTTTGGGAGATTGAATGAGCATATACGGATCGCTCCATCTCCCACGTTCGTAGCTAAGAACAAACACTGTGATCATGTATTTTCAGAATTTACGGTACCGGCACTTAAACGCGGACATACGCATCACATTTGCCCGGTTCAGGCTTTAATAAAGTTTATGAGGGTAGCAAAACCTCAACAACCAGGAGCCTTATGGGTCACCAACACAGGTACTCGCATCACAAGAAGAAGATTGGCCTCCTTACTCATAGAAGTCATTAGGGAAAGTAATCCCGGCGTAGTGGGCAGAGCCCACGACATCAGAAAGTGGGCTGTCTCTCTTAGATTCTTACAAAATTATTCGATTGATGACCTAGCTAACACTAATTTGTGGGCTTCAAATCATACATTACTGACGCGATACCTGTCGGTGGCCCTGGATAAACCAAAGCTAGCCTTTGTAGCTTTACGACATAGGGTCTCATGAGTCATTGTGCTACAAGACCCATCACAATTGGGGTATGCTATAGGCCACCAAACGACAAACAATTCTTGACCAAATTTGAACGAACTTTGTCATCGCTAGACCCTCGGAATGAATCCATTATACTAGGGGATTTTAACCTGTGTTACAAACAACGAAATGATAGGCTTGTACGAGAATATAGGCATATACTGACAATGCACAATCACAAACAACTCATCAAAACCCCCACACGTATCTCTGAGAACACTGCCACAATAATAGACCACATAAACTGTAACAGAGAGGACAAAATATCCCAATCAGGGGTTATACAGACTGGGATAAGTGATCACTTCGTCACATATTGCACACGAAAAACCAAAAAAATTACCTTAGAGAATCACAAGGTTATCAAAACAAGGTCACTCAGAAACTACAATAAAGAAACATTTCTGGACATTTTATGGAATACAGACTGGTCTCCAGTGTTTGGAAGTACAAACGTTAATGACGCAGGGGATGGCTTCAGAACCATCATCACAAACATTCTAGACGAAATAGCTCCTCTGAAAGACATACGAATTAAAGCAAGGTCAGACCCATGGATCAACAATGACATACTACACCATCTGGAACACAGAGACAATCTGTTAAAAAGGCTAGCGAAACATAGACAGGATCAAGGTCTGAAACATGAGTTCAACAGGGCCAGGAATAAACTAAGTAGGAAAATAAAATCAGCGAAAACTAATTATTTTCACAATAAGGCAGAGGAATATCAGAATAACCCAAAGAAACTATGGAGGCACCTAAAAACAACAGGCTACAGCAACAAGACAAGGGATTCGTCTAACACTAATATTGCTCTCACCATTAATGATCAGGTTTGCCACGATAAACGACAAATTTCAACCTACTTCAACTCCTTCTTCACCTCCATAGCAAACACACTTGCACAGAACCTACCTCAACCTCTCAATAAATACACGACAACAACGGCCACCTTTCGAAATTTCTACAGAGATAAAGATTTTTTTTTTTTTTAAGAGACAATGAACGGAGGAAGGAAAAACACAGAAAACAAAAAGGTCCATGTGCCTAAAGGCATCCTCCATTCATAAAATGTTTGTAACAACTGGATTTAAACATTTGTAGATTGTAAGTTTGTGGAAAGCAATTCGAGGGAAGTGAATGGGGTGGAAGTGGAGTGGTTGCATTGAGGCAGTTGGACAAAATTCAAAATAAATCTATTAGATTAATCAATAACCCTGCAATCACACAGGACCTTCCTACATTATCCATACGAAGAAACGTTGCATCCCTTGCATTTTTCTACAGATATTTTCACAGCAATTGTTCCGAGGAACTTGCTTCAATTGTGCCGCCTCTCCACATCTTTCCCCGTAGAACTAGGGCAGCTGAGAGCGCCCATGAATTTACACTTTCTCCTCCACAATGCAGAACTTCTGCTTATCAGAATTCATTTATCCCCAGAGCTACTACTCTTTGGAATTCACTTCCCTCGAATTGCTTTCCACAAACTTACAGCTGCGAGAAGGGAGCACCAAGCTTATGTCTACTACTAAATGCGACATAAGAGATAGACAAACCAAACTGAAATGATTACTGATTACGGATTACTGATATTTACTATAGGATGTAAGGTATCTTAAAATAACCCCCTAGAAATACTTTCTCTAAAGTATCTATTTCTTTATCCTCCCCTTTTTCCCCAGCTAACCTAATCCCACAAGGACCCCAATGGAAATACACCTTACGGCCTTATTGGGCTATCCTTAGTTGGAATTATGCAAGGCTGGTACATGTCATATTTGTAACATAATATATGGTACCAACTCTGTAAATTGCTAACTGAATAAATATTATTATTATTATTATTATTATTATTATTAGTAATTAAGTTTATAATCTTAGAAGAAAAAGGGGGGGTGGGGGGTTGCAGGTAAGCCCCAAGACCCTGAGAACCCCTCCGCCGGAGGATGTGATAAGTTCACGAGCTGTGATACTTTATAAGTTGAGCTGGTTTTACAGCTCTAAAATATGTTTCTATGTAAAGATACCTATAATAGTTGCAACTATATAGTAAATATGTACAAATTATATAACATGTACAAATAAGTTTAAGGACAAAAGATACGTTAATCAGGGATAGTTTTTTGTTCCCTGACAACAAGTTATGAATCTCGAGATTAGAATCAAATTTATGAATCTCGAGATGAGAATCTTATCATATATATAAAGCAGATCTTCTTCGAAGTAACGCACTGCTTTCTATCCTTTTATATTTGTTACATATTGTATGTAAACAATAAAGAACTAAAATTTGCTGTGCGATTCTTTTTTCTCTACCTATGGTATTGTTAGTGGTTTGATATTGTTTCGAATGTCCCCCTCCAGTCTTGATATATCAGGCATATCGTCAATGATGGAGGGGCCACTAATAAATTATAGGTTTGATCCCCGGAGGGAAGAAGAGAAAACCTAATATTTAGTAGTGGCCCAGAAAACATTGACGATGTAGGGCCCTCCCATCAATCCCCTTCCCATTCGTTGATATCTTGAGTTTAGTCTTAATATGTCAGTGAAGGCAGAATGGCGTCTCTCTTGCCACAGTCTGGGCTAGAATCCACGCGCAAGAAATTCACGAGATGGTACGCTATAGCAAAACAAGTTTTGAGTTTATTTTTTCTCTTTTATTATTTACAAAGTGTTTTCGTAGTGTGTACCCCAATCATAAGAAGATTCCATTAGAGAAGTAGCGTTACACTTATGATGTAGTACTTCATTTCCCCGCGGCGGGAGTTTCAATCTGGCTACCCGCGGGCGCTTGAAAGGAGGCTATTATATTAACCCTCGCACGTCCTGACGCAATTTTTGAGCCTATTAGGGATACTTTAAAGCCTTTGTTACCGTCCGGGGTATTTATAAACCTTTAGTTTATTTACTTCAACCTCTGCAGTTGTCTTTGAGTTAGCTGTGGGCAGAAAACTAATTTTAGAGCAGTAATTATAAGAGTGAGAGTAATCTATTTCTTATTGCTAATCTGGCAACCTCTGCGTCATAAGGATGTGAGAGGGTTAATAGGCATATCGTCAATGATTTCGGGGCCACTACTATATAATTATTAGGTTTTCTCTTCTCCCCTCCGGGGATCAAACCTATAATGTGCCAGTGCTTTAATAGTTTATTGAGTATAGCCCAAATCTTCCAGCTCTTAAAATATCTTCCAGTGAAGTATGTTTTACAAGCTTTCCAACTGTTGTAGATCTTAACCTTGCCTGTCATAGTCTTACTTCTTTTGGCATTTCTCCCGGTGTCCCTTCTCCAGGTAAGAAGGCCGCGTGGAGGTGTGGTGTTTATGCACGCGCTTGTTAGTCTTCCTTTCCTTTCCACTTTTTCCTTTCCTCATGGCTTCAGGGTTTTGTATGGTTACCCGGATATCCCTACTAGGTGTTGGAGGGAGTGCGGGAGTTACTGAGGCGACTCTGGCATATCCTGGTGGTGTGGTGGTTATGGCTTCCTTCCATGGGAGTGTGGTGGTATGCGCGGGAAAGTTGTTGGTGGTAGTGGTGTGGTGTTGGTTTTCTCCGTTATCTTTCTTCCCTCCCCGGAACAATAACCACAGCCTCGTGGCTGTACCAGAAAACACCACGCGTCGTCCTGGCGGGAAAATGTTTTATAAGTATTATTATATGGTTGAGCGTGAAGTCAGAGAAGAAAGAGAAGTGATATAGATGTCTGTTTACTGATTTTTAGAAGCCTATGTGTATATGAGTTCAAGACTTTCAGTGCCTTTACCTTGTGAGTAACTATACCGGGGGTGGGTAGGTAGGTAGGTAGGTAGGGGAGAGAGAGGGAGAGAACATTTGGAACAAGACAATATATACTGTATATACAGTATATACAGTATATATATATATATATATACAGTATATATATATGTATATAAATATATACAGTATATATATATATATATATATATATATATATATACAGTATATATATATATATACATATATATACATATACACATATAAATATATATATATATATATATACATATATATACATATACACATACAGCCTGCAAGCTGAAAAGGCAGCCACTCAAGACCCACAACAACTTCAGCACCTTGGCTGATAAGAGTGATGGCGAGGAAGTGGCGATCATCGAGGCAGTGAGAGGGGAGGGGGGAAGTCTGCTGCTGTTGCTGCTAAAACTCCTGCTACACGCCGACAACGGAAAAAAGCTAAGTTCATTGTCGGTGATTCAATGGTTAGGTACCTTGACGGGGCTACTAACACTCATGTTAGTAAAGTTGTCTGCCTACCTGGAGCCGGAGTCGGGAGGGTGGCAGAGAAGATGGATGGTGTCCTAGAAGTGGGTGGGGAGGACCCCATCATCTTCATCAACGCGGGATCCAATGACATATGGAGATGCAGGACTGAGGAGTTGCTGACCAAGTACCAGGAAATGCTGGAGAGGATCAAGGAGAAGGGTGGATTTCCTGTGGTACACAGTATCCTGCCAAGAAGAGGGGTACGGAAGAAATGGTCCTCCAGTGCTATTGGTGTAAATAGCCGGCTGGAGAAGTATTGCAAGGCAAAGTCAATACCATTCCTAGATAACTGGACCCACTTCTATGGTAAGGATGAACTGTATGCCCAGGATTGAGTACATCTTTCTCGACTAGGAGTTTCGACCTTGGCCAGCTCACTGGACAAGATTGTTGCGGGGTTTCGTTAAAAAAAACCTGGGTGTGTAAGTAAAATATTGTCTCCATATGGAGCAGGTACTTCATGTGACAAACCAGTGAGTAAAATAGAAATAATCAGTCAAGATAGTGCGAATATAGTGATGTGTTATAGTAGTATCGATAACACTACACATGTAACTGATAGTAAAGATGAGATTACTGATAGAGTAGAATTTCCGTCTAGAGCTAGTAGTTCAACAGGAAATAATAAGTTAGCTAAAAACATTAGAAAATTAGTTGCAAATAAAAGTAATAGGTTGAGGGTATATTATACAAATTGTAGGAGTTTATGTAACAAAATGAACGAACTTAGAGCACTCGTTAGCACAGAAAATATAGACATAATAGCGCTAACTGAAACGTGGATTAATACAGAATCTAGGCATTTTTTAGCAGAATTTGATATTCCAGGATATAGTTTGTTTAAATATGACCGAACAAGTAGGAGGGGCGGGGGTATAGCAGTGTTTGTCAGGAGTACATTCAAAAGCTGTATTAAATCAGGTATTAGACTAAATAATGATAATGAAAGTGTTTGGGTAGAGGTTAACGAAGGTAGTGAGACCATAGTTATTGGAGTTATATATAGACCGCCTAATATGAGTAGAAATGGCGGAACATCGTTATGGGAGGAAATTAAAATAGCATCAAGGTTTAGCAATGTGTGCATTCTGGGGGATTTTAATTTTCCGAACATTGATTGGCAGCACCAAATAGGCGACTCCGATTCAGTAGAGTTTATTGAGGTAGTACAAGATAGTTTTTTATTTCAATTCATAGATACGCCGACTAGAGGTATTAATATTCTTGATTTAGTTTTCAGTAACAATGAACATATGATAAATGATGTAGAGATTGGTGACCACCTAGGAAATAGCGATCATAAATCTATTTATTTTAATATACAATGGACAGGGAATGCTAAAGAGAATACGACACTTATCCCAGATTTCAGAAAAGCCGATTATGGTGGGCTAAGAAGAGACTTAAGGGTGGACCCTATTGTTAAGCAATTAAGTCAGGATATGCCAGAGTTAAACTTGCCACCTACATATAAACAGTTTATTGCTTCACTCCACAATGCTCAAAATAAATATATCCCTAAAAGAAAATTTAGATCGCCGCAGAACCAACCAAAATGGATGACTAATAAGCTAATAGATCTTATAGGAAAAAAGAAAGGAATATATAGAAAAATAAAGAAAGGCGAAAATCATCTACATATATACTATCAGACTATCAAGACAGGTCAAAAAGGAAATCAGGAAAGCAAAAAGAAATTATGAAATAAGGATAGCCAGTGACTCAAAAAACAACCCTAAAGCTTTTTACCAACTATATAAATCTAAAGTTAGAGATGTAATAGGCCCCCTAAAAACTTCAATAGAAATAACAGAAAATGATTTAGAAATGTGTAGTACATTAAATAGTCAGTTTCTTTCCGTTTTCACTAATGACAATTTGGCACAGATTCCAGAAGTCAATATGGTATATAGTGAGAGTATAGACAATATGTTAAGTACAGTTAGTATAAGTAGAAATGATGTGCTTAAGGAAATTGACAGACTGAAACCTCAAAAATCGCCTGGTCCTGACGAGGTATATGCTAGAGTATTAAAAGAATGCAGAGATGAGTTAAGTAGCCCATTAGCATTTTTATTTAACAAGTCTTTAGAAACAGGTTTAGTTCCAGAAGCTTGGAAGCTTGCAAATGTAGTTCCGATCTTCAAAAAAGGTGATAAATCGATAGCATCCAATTACCGTCCCATTAGTCTCACATCAATCATAGGAAAGTTGCTAGAGTCTATTATTGCTAGGAAAATTAGAAGCCACTTAGACAAATTTAACTTAATAAATTCTTCTCAGCATGGATTCACTCAGGGACGTTCTTGCCTTACTAATTTGCTTAGCTTTTTCTCAGAGGTATATGAAGCAGTAGATAGTGACAAGTCATATGATATTATTTATTTAGATTTCAGTAAAGCTTTCGACAGAGTCCCTCATGAGAGATTGATGAGAAAGGTTGAGGCACATGGAATAGGAGGATCGTTGTTGGGATGGATTAGGTCATGGCTAATTGGTAGGAAACAGAGAGTCAGCATAAATGGTACCAAGTCAGAGTGGGGAGCAGTCAAAAGTGGTGTCCCCCAGGGATCGGTATTAGGTCCCCTGTTGTTTCTTATATACATAAATGACCTAGATTTAGGTATAACTAGTAGGATAAGTAAATTCGCAGACGATACTAAAATGGAGAGATCAATTGATTCAGATAGCGATATAGAGTGCCTCCAAAGGGATCTAGATACCTTACATGAATGGTCAGTAAATTGGCAGATGAAGTTTAACATTGACAAATGCAAGGTATTAAAGATAGGGAAAATGCATACAAATGTTAAATATAAACTAGCTAATTTAGAATTAGAAAATTCAGACTGTGAAAAAGATCTAGGTGTGTTTGTTTGCAATGATTTGAAGCCTAGAAAACAGTGTATAAGCGTTCGTAATAAGGCAAACAGGATTCTCGGGTTCATCTCTAGGAGTGTGAGTAACAGAACTGCTGATGTTATCTTAAAACTTTACTTGTCATTAGTGAGACCCCATATGGATTATGCTGTCCAATTTTGGTGTCCTTATTACAGAATGGACATAGATTCATTGGAGAGAGTACAGCGTAGAATGATAAAAATGATCCATAATATTAGAAATCTTTCGTATGAAGAAAGGTTGAAGAAATTAGGTTTACATTCGTTAGAGAGACACAGAGTTAGAGGGGATATGATAGAGGTGTTCAAGTGGGTTAGTGGGATTAACAAAGGGGACATGACAAATGTACTAAAGCTCAGTGATAGCGAAAGAACTCTTACCAATGGTTTCAAATTAGATAAATTTTGTTTCAGAAAAGATATAGGCAAATATTGGTTTGGTAACAGAGTTGTAGATGGGTGAAATGGACTACCAAGTGCTATAGTGGGGTCTAAAACGGTAGGGAGCTTTAAGATAAAATTGGATAAGCATATGGACGAGAAGGGTTGGGTGTGAAGGGGGATCAGCCGGGTTGGGCCAATCAGCACTCTGCATACCCCCATAATCCTGCGTTAATCTCTAACCGTTTTGGTGAGATGATCCTCAGGGTGTTGGAGTGTTGAGCCTATAATTGGGCTTTGTAATTGAACTGGGGTTGTGTGCCTTGCTTGGGCCAATCGGCTTTCTGCAGACTCCCATTTTCTTATGTTCTTATGTATATATATATATATATATATATATATATATATATATATATATATATATTGTTACAACCCGGAAGTTATGAGTTTTAATTAGGCCTGGTAAACACTACGGGTATGGTAACTCCCAAATTGTCACACTAGACTGAATAGATTAGAATTCAGTGAGGAGAGTAATAGTCTGTCTAACAGACTTATGCCAAGACTCAGTAGTCTATTTTAGAGATGGTAGTTATAGCATATATAGCAGTTTATTTATGTAAGTTATTATATCATAAGCCACTTTGATCTCATAAACTTGACCACACCGCTAACCCCTTTGTACCAAACTAATGCACATAATATAATGGTTAAGAAAAATCAAGATAATTTTAATATATATATATATATATATATAATTAATTATAAAAGAAAGGGGTCTATATTATATAAAGAATTGCAAGTAGCTAGATTAAAAAGGAAAATAATATATTTATATGAATATTAATATATAAATTATAATAATTTATCTCTATGAACAAACAAACAAAATACAAGGAAAAAAGAAAAGAACCTTATATACTAATGTAAACTAATGACACACGTAATAATAGGAATCAGGCTATGACAGACAAGACACTACTCCCTGGTTATCAGCACAGCTAGCGGTATTTAGTAGCACACAATACAGGATAACACCTCCACACAAATCTCCAGGAGCCGATATATCCAAGACGCTGGTTGAGTATATACTGATTGCATATGAACTCAAGATGAATTACAACACCCTCCGTCACAGCCTGAACCCCTTATACACGTACAGAAAGGTAACTAGAAAACAGAAGATTGGCAAGTACAGCGCCATCTATTATTAAGAACATTAAATAATATACAAAATGAATCAATTGACCACTCAACTGAGACGTCATAGTCGACCCTGGCTGGCACAACAAAACAACTCTGAGTGCCGAGCTATAGAGAGTCGAAAGGGGTCGAGCACAGCAGAAATTCTCGAAGCTTCACAGTGGCGAGGGATGTGACACCTCCCCCTGGAAGACCTCCGAACAGGGAGAGGAGGGCGAAGAAGCACAAGAAGCTGACTGAAAGGAGGGTGGTAGGTCCCTTGACAGTGTGTCAGCGATCCGATTGTCAACTCCTCGTATGTGACGCACAACCAGCTCGTACTCCTGAAGCTGTAGAGCCCATCTTAAAATCCGTTGATTGTTGTTCTTCATACGGTCAATGAAAGTAAGAGGGTTATGATCCGTATACATGTCAATGTGGGGCGAATGCTGAGGAAGGTAACAATCAAATTTCTTTATTGCCAGGACCAGAGCCAAAGCCTCCTTCTCCACAGTAGAGTACCCTCGCTGATGTCTTTTCAACTTTGTGGAGAAATAAGAGACTGGGTGGAGGATATCGTCATGGTACTGTAGGAGGACGGCTCCAACACCCTCACCACTGGCGTCTACCTGCAGTTGATAAGGTTTGGCAGGATCAGGGGCACGGAGCACTGGGTAGGTGGACAGCAGAGTCTTCAGGTGGTGGAAGGCTGCCATACACGCGGGGGACCACACAAACGCCACCTTCGTGCTGGTTAGGCCGGTGAGAGGGGCGGCAATAGGGGCAAAGTTGCTGCAGAATCTCCGGTAAAAGCCACACATCCCCAGGAACCTCATCAGAGACTTGCGGTCCTTAGGCTGGGGATAGTCCAAGATGCTCTCGATGTTGGCGGACTTCGGACGCGCCATGCCTTGGCCCACCACATGGCCGAGATAAGTGACCGTGGCCCGGCCAAAACAGGATTTCGCAAGGTTGATGGTGAGGCCAGCCTGGGAGAGACGAGAGAGCAGCATCTCCAGCCGTACCAGATGCTCAGGCCAAGTTTCTGCAATTACAACAATGTCATCCAAGTAGCAGTCTACGCCAACTAAACCAAGAATAGTATGGGACATGATTCGTTGGAAAGTGGCGGGAGCATTGATCATTCCGAATGGCATTACTTTATATTGATAGAGACCAAAAGGGGTGGTGAATGCTGAAGTGATTTGAGCCCTGTCTGTCATACCTATCTGATAATAACCTTTCTGTAGGTCAATAGTAGAAACAAATTTAGTCCTACCCCCCTTATCAACTAAATCATCAATACGAGGCAGAGGGAAAGCATCAGGTACAGTGACCTTATTGAGCTTACGGTAATCTGTGCAAAGTCTACTGCTACCATCAGATTTAGGGACCAACAGACTGGGTGAAGCCCAAGGAGAGCAACTCTCTTCTATCAGGTCATTCTCCAACATAAAGTCAATTATTTTCTTCATGATCAACTGCTTCTGGGGGTTTAGCCTATATGGTTGTTGCTTAATAGGTTTAACCATATCAGATGTTAGAATGACATCATGCTGTTGTGAGTTATAAAACCCTGGGACATCTGAAGTAATTGAGGGATACTTGAAGAGTAACAATTTAAGATCTGCCTTCTGAGATGATGTAGTGCCAGGAAGGTAATCATCTAAATGGCGCAAGACCTGACTGTTTTTAGGATTTCCTATAGGTGATGGAATGTCAGTACCCTCAATTATATCAGGTCTACCAGGTTGTACATTTTCAGAATTGGTTACAAGACAGGGTTTAACCTGTTGAGAATCATCCTCTAAAGACCTTTCATAATATGGTTTGATTTGATTGATGTGAACTAGTTGTTGAGCTCTCCGTCTATCCGGAGTTTGAATAACATAGTTGAGTGGTGTCAATTTCTGAGAGACTATATAAGGACCAGAGTACTTACTTTTCAAGGCATGACCTGGAAGGGGTAGAAACAACAGAACCCTGTCACCTGTAGAGAATACACAAGGTTTAGTTTTAGTATCATAAATGTACTTCATTTTTGACTGACTACGTTCAAGATTTTCCAAAGCTAGAGCACGCACAGAAGATAGTTTCAGCTTCAAAGAATTGATGTACTCAGAAACTGTGCGTAGAGGGTGATCAGAAACAGTCTTAAACCAAACTTCTTTAAGTACTTTAAGAGGGCCCCTAATTTGGCAACCATACAAGAGCTCGAAGGGTGAGTGGCCTAGTGATTCTTGTGGGCATTCTCTTATGGCAAACAGGAGAAAGTCTATGTTTTCATCCCAGTCCTTCTCAGTTTCAATGCAATATTTTTTAATAAGTGACTTAAAGCTCTGGTGAAATATTTCAAGGCAACCCTGGGACTGTGGATGGTAGGCTGTGGCAAAATGGTGGTGAATATTCAACTCTTTCATGACTTCTGACATCATCTTACTTGTAAAATTTGTACCTTGATCAGTTTGAATGTCTTTAGGAATACCCACCCTACTAAAGAGGTGCAGTAAGTATTTTACCACTTGTCCAGCCTTGATGTCCTTCAGAGGGTAAGTCTCAGGGTACCTAGTATAAGTGTCCATGACAGTAAGGAGATACTGATTACCTTTCTTAGTCCTGGGAAGAGGTCCAACACAATCTATAACAATGCGCTCAAACGGCTCAGTAGTGACAGGAATTGGCTTAAGAGGAGCAGGGGGAATGACTTCATTAGGCTTACCTGCGACTTGGCACGTATGACAGGTCTTAACATACTGGGCAACGTCCTTCTTGACTCCTGGCCAGTAAAAATTAGCAAGTACCTTTTTATATGTATTTTGCTGTCCCAAATGTCCCGCTAAACCGTCATGAGCCAATTCCATAACAGAACTGCGAATAGAAGTGGGAATGACTACTTGATGAACAGTGGACCAGGTATCAGCATCAGTCTTATCTGGAGGATGGAAACTTCTCATAACACACTTTCATGATAGTAAAAACATGGGTTTTTTCCTGCAGTGGGTGTGTCTGCTACATGTCTGATTTTAGCTAGTGTAGGATCTATCTCTTGAGCCTGAATCAGATTATCCTTGTTCAGATTCTGATATAATAAGTTATCACAAGGTGATGGCAAGGATAGGTTTGGGCAAGGAGCAGTAACAGTTTGTGAGCAGGTAACTGCACATACGGGGAAGACATGAAGATGTTTTTGATCGAGTGGCTCAGTGAGACTCCTCTCCATGGGTTTGTTTGACAGGACCAATTCTGGAATCAGACCGTTCCCTGCCAAATCATTCCCCATAAGAAAAGTCACACCAGCAACAGGGATCTTATCACGAATGGCTACTTTTACCTCCCCTTTGAGTAATCCACTGTCTAGTACCACTTTAGCAATAGGTGCTCCTTTGCCTGCATCTAGAGATAGTAGTTTAATTTTTTCCCCAGTGAATGTGTGTTCTACTGATGGTAAAGCTTTCTTGCACAATATACTCTGAGCTGACCCTGTATCCCTAAGAATGGTAACTGGATATTGGGGAAAACCCTTACCTGTAGAGACAGTACCCGATACCTTGAATGCAGAGAATACATCTTTAGGAGAATTAGTAGCAACACATGTGATAGGTCTCTCATTAGATGTTCCTGGGGGTTTTAGTGTAGGATTAGTCTTAGATGTTGTGAGAGTAAGTTTATATGCAGATGAAGTCCTACACTTAGGGTGTTCACAATTCAGGATATCATGATCAGACTGCTTACAATAGGTACACAAATAAGTAGTGCTATTCATTTTCCTATTGAGCTTAGGAGATCTCTGTTGTCCACCAGCCACATTCACAGGGTTATAGATAGAGGATGATTTTACATTAAGGGTCCTGGATTTATCTGTGCAATGGAGATTTCTGTGGATAAGTGCATACGCATCCGCCAGCTGTGCTGCTTTGATCAAGTCTGTCTCTCCCTTCTCTTCTAGGTAAACTAACAAACTAAATGGTAACTTCCTCTTCCATTCCTCCAAAACAACACAATTAACTAGCTTAGCATATGTAGTGATATCAGAGGTGTCTAGCCACTTCTTACACAGGCGGAACTTCTCCCTAGTAAACTCCAAGAAGGTGTGTTTTTCAGGTTTAGCATAGTTACGAAACTTTTTACGATAACTATCAGGGGTGACTGCATAGGCATCAAGTATGGCCTTCTTAACAAACTCGTAATCATCAAAGGTTTCCAGATTCGAAAACACAGTGGAAGCCCTACCCACCAACTTAGGTTGTAGTAACCAAGGCCATTCCTGCTTCTCCCACTGAAGATGCTGGGCTGTCTTCTCGAAGGTGACGAAAAAAGCATCAGGATCGTCGTCCTCGTGAAAAGTTGGTAGTAGTGGGATGTTCTTAGCCAAGTTAAGAGTCGTCGGCTTCTGGTGAGAGATACTTTGTTGATGAAGTTTGGCTCGTTCAAGTTTCTCTCTTTCTTCAAGTTTGGCTCGTTCAAGTTCCAGTTTGGCTCGTTCAAGTTCCTGGTTCTGGTCAAGTTTGATTCGTTTATGTTCCAGTTTGGCTCGTTCAAGTTCCTGGTTCTGGTCAAGTTTGATTTGTTCAAATTCATATTCATATTGAAGTTTGAGTTTTTCTAAGGCAAGTCTCTCTTCAAGATAGTGTGCTGGAGGTGGTGGAAGAACCTTATAAGCTTGGCTATCATCAGAGTCAGACTGGGGAGACAACTGCATCGTAGAAGTCATGGGTGTGAATTAATCTATAGCTTCTGGAGGTAAATGTTGTCTCCTAACCAAGCCTTCTACGACAAGGTTTTTTATTTTTTCTTTGGTGTGGGAACTTTCAAAAGGAATGTCAAAGGTGATAGCCATAAACTTCCACTGGTCTTTCGAAATCACTCGATCCCTGAGAAGACTAATGGAAGGCTCATTACAAAAGTGTGTTAAGTTAAAAGGTTCCGTCATGTCTAAACGTAACTACAGAATACTTGGAAGAGAAAATTGCCCTTTAATCTGTTCCAAGGTTGGGATAGTCACGAGATAACAGGCGGGGAAGGACTCTCGTTCCGCTGGGAATCAAGAGACGAGTTGACATGCATAGGTGAGGTTATAGATATCTAGGAGAATTATGATCTGCCTAGTATAGACGTGTACAATGCATCATGATACAGGTAGAGGGACATTTAAATACCAATCTAGTTTTGATTTTAATGTGAACTCCCTATTAAACTACGTTAATTGAGGGCAGAAAGAAACCCAAGACAAAGCTACCGTTACTTTATCAAAGGAGACCTGTTCAGCAGTGATACACGGACACACGATTCTATAGAGATAGGATAAGAAGTATGATAGACTATGGCTCATCAATACTACTAAGATTAGGAATTATAGTAATCGTGTATGGTCTAACCTATAGTTATATTGTTCTATGGTTGACATATGATGAGGTCAGTCCTACTCTGAAATAAATTATTTAAGGGTGACTCAGGGGATGACCAGTGATGATTTGTAATCTATCACGAGATACTCTAGGATATACTTGGTACCGTCTGCCAAAGGTGATACAAGTATGAAGGAGTATGAGGAATGAGATGAGCGCCTGAACACATCCTAGTATTATGTATCAATGTTCCCTGTAATTGTGAGGGAGAGCTACTTTTGTAATCTTACCTTGTTGTACAAACCAAATTATAGATAGGAATGAATATTTAAACAACATAAGCAAGAAAACAAGAGATCTAATAGTCAAGATTCCTTTACGACGTGGTATGAAATATCAAGTAAATTACAAATATATGATCAGTAAGGTAACGGAAGTCAGCAATGGAAGTCAAGTAAAATGGCAAAAACAAATCCCGGTCAGGCCCCCATTTGTTACAACCCGGAAGTTATGAGGAGTTTTAATTAGGCCTGGTAAGCACTACGGGTATGGTAACTCCCAAATTGTCACACTAGACTGAATAGATTAGAATTCAGTGAGGAGAGTAATAGTCTGTTTAACAGACTTATGCCAAGACTCAGTAGTTATAGTTTATATAGCAGTTTATTTATGTAAGTTATTATATCATAAGCCACTTTGATCTTATAAACTTGACCACACCACTAACCCCTTTGTACCCATTTTAATATATATATATATATATATAATTAATTATAAAAGAAAGGTGTCTATATTATATAAAGAATTGCAAGTAACTAGATTAAAAAGGAAAATAATATATTTATATGAATATTAATATATAAATTATAATAATTTATCTCTATGAACAAACAAACAAAATAAAAGGAAAAAAGAAAAGAACCTTATATACTAATGTAAACTAATGACACACGTAATAATAGGAATCAGGCTATGACAGACAAGACACTACTCCCTGGTTATCAGCACAGCTAGCGGTATTTAGTAGCACACAATACAGGATAACACCTCCACACAAATCTCCAGGAGCCGATATATCCAAGACGCTGGTTGAGTATATACTGATTGCATATGAACTCAAGATGAATTACAACACCCTCCGTCACAGCCTGAACCCCTTATACACGTACAGAAAGGTAACTAGAAAACAGAAGATTGGCAAGTACAGCGCCATCTATTATTAAGAACATTAAATAATATACAAAATGAATCAATTGACCACTCAACTGAGACGTCATAGTCGACCCTGGCTGGCACAACAAAACAACTCTGAGTGCCGAGCTATAGAGAGTCGAAAGGGGTCGAGCACAGCAGAAATTCTCGAAGCCTCACAGTGGCGAGGGATGTGACAATATATATATATATATATATGCTCTGTACAGGGGCACAGTGCGTCCTTGTATTGAATATTGTTCACATGTGTGGAGAGGATCCTCTCACACCGCACTCCTAGATAAAGTAGAAAGGAAAGACTTTCGTATCATTAACTCCCATCCACTCACCAACTCTCTGCAATCTCTCTCTTTTCGCAGCAATGTTGCATCTCTCTCGCTATTCTACCGCAACTACGCTTTCAAGTCAAAACGGCCACACTCCGAAATGGCCACAACCGAAATGGCCACAACCAAAACGGCCACAAACCGAAATGGCCACCCTCCGAAATGGCCACAATCCTAAATGGCCACAAACCTAATTGGCCACCCACCTAAATGGTCACACGGGAGAGGCTGCCAGCCGCGCGCGGGTAGTGACTGGTTGAGGCCAGCCACCAACGCTCGCACTGGTTCAATCCAAGATATATCTATCTTGGTTCAATACACAACTCAGATTGACAGTTTTTTGTGATCTATTGAACTGTATATATTAACACGGTGTTAGATAAAAAAAAAAATGAAAAACACAGAAATACAGCATATATAATTGTAATATGAAATACTGCATTTATAAAAAAAAAAATATATATATACCAGTTGATGGTTTAATCACCAAACATATATATTGCATAAATACTTTAGCAAAAAGGTATAGTATCACTACGTTTCATTAGAGAGAGAGAGAGAGAGAGAGATATAGTAGCAGTCTCTACGTTTCCAACGTAGGGCTTAAGACCTCAGCCGCTACCACAGCAGGCCGATTTATCGGTACTCACGCGAAGTACTAATAATCTCTAGAGTTGCACCTCAATTCACTACTAGGCACGTTGTACACACTCCGAGACGACTAAAGAAGGAAGAGAAAGCGAAGGAGAGAAAGAAGATATAGTTACCCATTTAATCTAGCTGCTCCCTCTTAGCCATGCTCCAGTTTCTATGAGCCTGCTCCAGTACCTGTAACAGCATCAGTCTCTTCGCGCCCACCGTCGATGACACATGCCTTTTTTGTCAGTGTTTTGCAAGTGCCTGATTTTGCCTGCCCCTTCACCTCAACTAAGTGAGTGTGAGCCTTTTCAGGCTGTTGAGGTTTTAGAGGGATATTTCAGTGATGTAGGCAGCAATTTTACGGATTTATGGCGTGTTTTTTGGTGTGCGCAGAGTGCTGGAGACTTGTTGAATTATATTGTTTACTTCGAGGGTGGTTGTTCCTCAGCGCCGCATAGCGGTCGTTGAGTGTACTATTCTACCCTCGCTTTTCGGGTTAATGTTCACTTTAATAACCCTTAACGTAACTTGGGGGGGGGGGGATGTATGCTTCCCGCGTGATGCATTGTGTTTCTTTTCCCTTTTTTGCGTGATTTTTTATTTTATTTTGTTTTTCGTATGACTGCGTGTCAAAGTTTTACAAGACTTGCATGAAGTTTCTCAGGATTCTGCTTTTGTGAGAGCATAGGGCACACAAGTACTAAGTAGAAAGAATGGTTTAATTTGAAATGCAAAAGAGCTTTGGGTAGGCGTGATGCAGCTTGGGCTAGATTAAGAAGAAGGTACACTGAGAGTAATCGGAATAAATATAAACAGGAGAGGAATAGATATGTTAACATAATTAGGCAAGTTAAAATGAACTATGAGAAGAACATAGTAAATAAATGTGAAAGTGACCCTAAATTGTTTTATAAATATATAAACAGTAAGTTGAAGGTAAAGAAACATATTACTAAATTAACACGGGAACTACGGGAAGACTCTTAAGAGTTCCCCGGCGGACTGCGGGAAGACTCTTTAGAGTCAGGGGGAAAAAAATCAATTTAAAACACCATTTTATTTTATTTTTATTTATTTATTTTTTTGCCCCTGGGCCATGCAAAATATCACTCCTCTACCTCCTCTCCTTCCCCACTTTCCTCCCCTCCTTCAGTTATCACCTATTTTCCCTGTTATTCATTTATTCTGTGGTATATTTTCGTGCTAACATTAGCGAGTTGCAAGCAGGGCATTGTCATCAATGTTAGCAAGCGAGTGCAAGAGAGAGAGAGAGAGAGTATCGATCGACAGTGTCTCTCCAGACTTGGGGAAAAGTGGTGGGAAAGGAGATTGCCTCAGCCATACATTATGTAACTCCCGGCCTGTATCGCCGATTTTGACCATCCAAACGCTGTTTCCACTTGTTTTATTGTTGTAACAGGTTAATACCTTTATAATCAACCTATAATAGGCGCATATGGAGAAGTATTAATGCTATTTATGGTAAAATAAATATTTTAGTGATGGAAACAGCTCAAATACTTGCGCACAGGCAGAGGTGTCTCATAACCCCCATGCGCACTTCAGAGGTTAAGAGTAGATGCTAGGACGTATGAAAATGTATCGGACATGTGCAAGGTAATGAATAACAAATTGGGGTCGGTTTTTACTAGAGAGGAAAGTTTTGAAGAACCACAGGCGGGAGTACTGGAGAGTGGTCTTAGCAAGATTGAAATAACTAGAGATGAGTTGTTATCTGCGATGAGAGGACTTGAAGTAAGGAAAGCTATGGGACCGGATGAAGTGTCTGCCTGGGTTTTAACCCTTAACTGTCGGCGAGCAACATAAGTCGAGTTAAATAAAGCTGGACTATGTGGCGGCGCTCGACATAGGTCGTGTGGCAATTTCAGCACGTAATGTTGCTGAGAGAGAGAGACAAGTGGTGGCAGGAGAGTAGCGAGCGTATGACTGCTCCAGACCACCGCGGCGAACCTACTGACACGAATCCCACCTCCTCCCTCCCTCTCTCACTCGCTATATACGGAATTGTATGGGGAAAGTGCCTAATGACATGCTTTTTGCACTCGCGTTGCACGGTTATTGCAAGAAAACTAGCCATCATAAAAGGGTCGTTATGGTGTCATTCGAAAGCTCTGTTTATGCCCTTTCAGGGATAGATACTTGTTTTACGTTCTGGGTCTTATTTAGGCATGAAAATGATCACGTAAACAGCCTATTTTGGCTAAAAACACCCCGCTGGGCGGTACATATAAATAAACCGCCTAGGCCGCTAATAAGGTGTTAAAGGAGTGTGCAGAGCAATTAGTGGAGCCAGTGAGGGATATAATTCAAGCTTCCTTAGATAAAGGACAGGTTCCTGTTGAATGGAAAAGAACTAATATAATTCCGATATACAAGAATGGAAACCCTGAGGACCCTCTAAACTATAGACCAGTTTCACTTACTAGTATTGTATGCAAGATTTGTGAAAAGCTAATTAGGAAGAGATGGATGAAAATGATGGAGAGAAAGAAGATAATAATGCCAAAGCAATTTGGATTCAGAGAAGGGACATCTTGTGTTACCAGTCTGTTATGTTACTACAGTAGGGTGATAGATGTACTGCAAGAAAGAGGCGGATGGGTGGACTACGTCTACTTAGACCTTTCCAAAGCATTCGATAAGGTACCACATAAGAGATTGCTATCTAAGCTTGAGACGATAGGATGTGTCAGGGGGAGTTTGCTGAAATAGATGGAGAGCTATTTAACAGATAGAGAAATGAGGACCAACATTAGAGGAACTTACTCATCGTGGCGGAAAGTTGAGAGTGGTGTGCCACAGGGATCTGTGTTGGCACCTCTTATGTTCCTTATGTACGTGAATGACCTGCCAATAGGCATACACTTCTACATGTCAATGTTTGCAGATGACGTAAAAATTATGAGACAAATAACAAATATAAGTAGTTGTGAGGAGCTGCGAGGGGATTTAGATAAAATATACGAATGGAGCTCCAAGTGGAAAATGAAATTTAATATAAGTAAATGTCATGTGTTAAATATGGGAAGAAGTGTGAATAGACCAAATTGGGAGTACAGGATGGGAGATAATATAATTAGCAAGGCCGAAAAAGATAAGGATTTAGTTAGGGTTGATTATACAAGATAGCTTGTCACCAGAGAAACATATTAACAAGCTCTTTAGCGGAATGTATGTAATGGCCGGGAATATGAAAGTTGCTCTGAACTACTTGAATGAGAACATGTTAGCGAAAATTATAAAAAGTATGATTAGACCAAGATTGGAGTATGCAGCAGTGGTGTGGTCCCCGCATCATAAGAAGCATATTCACAAGATAGAAAGAATCCAGAGAGCAGTTACTAGATTGGTTCCAAGTCTCAGATAACTGCCATATGAAGGGTGGCTAGACAAATTAAATCTACCGAGTCTAAAAGAGAGGAGAGAGAGGGGAGACATGATAATGATGTACACATGCACCCAAGGGCTGGAGATGCTGGATAGGGAGGTTATATTAGTTATGGATTCAGGAATAACTAGAGGCCACAGCTACAAAGTAAAAAGACCTACCTGCAATAACGATATCAGGAAGTTTAGCTTCCCCTATTGATGTATTGACAAATGGAATAGGCTGGAGGAGGAGGTGGTAGGGGCAAGGAACATCCATATTTTCAAGAACAAATTGGATGAAAGTAGACTGAGAGACGGGACAACACGAGCTTAGCTCAACTCCTGTAAACTACAATTAGGTAAATACAGCCTTTATTCTCTCTCAACCATGCTGCTTTCGTCTCAACTGACCTATAAGCCCTTCTGACTTGTTTTTCAACATGTCCATAGTTGGTGGTCTTGTAATTCGTCGCCTGGTTCACACTTTTGTCAGTTCCTTTTCGTTTCCCTGGGCCTACTTGACTCAAGGATACATGGTTCTGGTAACAGTGTCAGTCGCTCGCTTGCCCTAACTTTTATTTTATTTTTCCTTTAACGTAATTGTGGGGGTTTTCGAGCAGTGTTTAGCTTTGTTACTAGGTTCTTTCACTCAGGGATTGACGCTGCCCTAGTGTTTTCTCTTTTTATGTGTATTGTGTAACTAAGCTAGGCCTGTTTTTTACCTTGAGCGGACCACGTCGGAATGGGCCACACATGTCCTTTCCTTCTATTTTTCTCTTGTCTCTACTGATTTGGTGGTTATGGTCTTTTAAGCTCTTGTTAAAATGCTCGCCTCTATGTTTAGTGTAACTAAGCTAATCGGGTTTTTGACTTGAGCTGACCGCTGTTGGGATGGTCCATACAGGACCTTTCCTTCTCCTCTTGTCTCAACTGACTTTGAGGACTCGGTCTCGTCGCTCTTGTTAAAATTCTCGCTTTTCTTATGTTTTAACTGTTTCTGTTCTTCCCCTGCCTGTGTGTACTTGAGCATGGGGGGGGGGGATGTCTGGAAACTGAGAGGGCCCCGCTCACAGGGAGGCTAGGCCTGGACAAGTTGACTAGACATTCGTGTTTACACACGTTTTTTCGCCACACAGGCGGGGGTCTTCAGCTTGACGGGTTGACTCGTTATTCGTGTTTACACGCGTTTTTTCGCCACACAGGCGAGGGTCTCCTGGTGTCCTCGGCTCCTTCATCTTTTCTAGAATTCCGCTTTACAAGCGGTTATTCTACTCTTGATGTGCCATGTATCTGTATCAAGGAATCGGCCACATAGCCTTTTTCCTTGTTTATTGATATAGTTGGAGCCCTGTCTACATGTTATGCCCTTTGACTAACTGTACCTGGACATGGCTACTTGGCTGTTTCCTATCCCTTGTGTCTTCCTTCTGTGCCTAGTTTCCGCCCTACAGGCGGCCTTCTAGTATACTAGGTGGACTCAGTGACCTGTTGAAAAGTCCTAGGACTCTGCCCAAAGTGGCGATTGTCCTATGTGTATTGGATTCCCTCCCCCCCTATTTCTACTAATAGGGTACTCACACTTGACTTTTTTCCTTCCAGCTTGTGCCCGCTCTACTGCCGGCCATACCTAACCCATCACCGCTGCGCTCCTTCCTACCTCTGCTCATACAGAGGGTTCTCAGGTATTTTTAACGGGGGTCTCTTTTCCCCAAATGGATTTTGGACCTGTTCACCTGGGTTGGGTCTTGCTAAGGGGCTTGTCCCAGCCCTGGTGTTTATGGTCTACGGTGTGGGTGGCTGTACTTGACTTTCCTTGTTATCATTGCTACTTGGCGTATTCATGGATATTGTCTTACTTGGGTGTCCCATATATATTGGCTATATTGCCTCATATTTTTACCCTGTCTCACCTCCTCTGGTGTGTACCGCTCCCCCCACTTTTCAGTGACATGATGCCGGCTCCTCCCTGCTTCTGTCCGACATGCACACGGTCGGCCATGCTGGGCCATCGGGGATGATGCCCCCACACGGCCTGCTACAGCAAGGATGTCTACAACCCCCCGCCGATGTGGAGTTTGTCTCTCCGCCCTTCAACTGCTGGAATCGCACCCTGCATCGGAGGAAGGACGACGGGCCAAGAGGTCTCTCCGTCAATCATGGGATGTCATCTCCCTTTACGTACGCCTTGCCTCTGCCCTGTGTCCAGCCCTCTCCTCTCCATTCCCCGTTCGGTCTCACTGATGTCCTCGAGGTGGATTGGGGGGAGGGGGGGGAATGGTCGCGTCATGGAAGACCTGTGTCGGCACACATTCCCTTGACAAGTTGACTCGACATTCGTGATTACACACGTTTTTTCGCCACACAGGCGAGGGTCTCCTGGTGTCCTCTGGCTCTTCATCTTTTTCTAGAATTCCGCTCTACAAGCGAATTTTCTACTTTTTGATGTACCCTGTATCTGTATCTGGGAATCGGCCACATCGCCTTTTTTCTTGGTTATTGATGAAGTTGGTGCCCTGTCTAAGTTTGAATGTATGTACGGTCCTGGATCTGGCTACTTGGCTGATTTCCTATCCTCTGTGTCCTCCTTCTGTGCCTCAGTTCCGCCCTACAGGCGGCCTTCTAGTGTACTAGGTGGACTCAGGGACCTGTTGACAAGTCCCAGGACTCTGCTCATGTGGCAATTGTCCTGTGTGTCTTGGATTCCCCCTCCTATTTGTACCAATTAGGTGTCGGGTCGCTCACACTTGACTTTTTACGGACAGGGAGGTTCGGCCTTGACTCCACGTTGTATTTACACACGTTTTCCGCCAAACAGGCTGCGTGTCCTCTGCCTCTTCCTCTTTCTATAGAAACTCGCTCCACAGGTGGATATTCTATTCTTGGATGTACCCTGTGACCTGTATCTGTAACCAGGAATCAGCCACATAGCTTTTTCCTCTGGTTATTTATGCCCTTTGCATTCATCTGCACCCAGGGAACGGCTGCTTAGCTGGGTTTCCTCCCTTGATGTGTCCTCTGTTTCCTTCTGTGCCTCGAATCCGCTCCACAGGCGGCCTCTTGCTCCTAGATCGACACAGAGACCCTCTGAAAGGTCCCAGGCCTCCGTTCACATGGCGTTGGTCCTGTGTGAATTGGATTCCCCCCTTTCTTCATTGAAATTTTACCGACCATCCCCACCGTGGCCTCCACTTTTGTGTCTGGCCTGCTGCTCCGCTCCTCGGACTTCACTGGGATCTTAAGCCCTATGTTGAATTTGCTTTTCCTACCAGTCCAGGACGTTCGCCACCCATTGCCGTCGACAGGTTCTGGTGGTTTTTCTGCTCGTCAGCCCCTGCCAAAGTCCGCAGCCACCTCCTCCTGACAGGCCTTTTAAGTCCGGGACTGTTCCTGGGGGTGGCTTGGCAGGAGGCTTTCTTGCTTGTGCTGAGCAACACATGCTCTGCCCAATGGGAGGTCGTGGCAAAGCCCTCGTCGTCCTCCTCCAACCATGTGAGTGGAGGTCCGTCGCCGGCAAGGAGCCCCGGGCCTGGGGCATGGGCTATGGGACGGGCCGCGGGGGGCGTTGTGTACGCTCCGGTTTGCCGTCCCGTCCTGTGGGTGGACTATGCTGGCAAGTTCCGGGACCCTCGTCCTACGCTTCCTTGCTCGGACAGGAAGGGGACAGGCCAGAGCGCGAGGCCCACTCTCCGTTTTCGTCAGGACGGCCAGGGTGACGGGGGTTGGCCGTGGTAGTTCCTGTCTCCATGACGAGTTTATGGGAGGCTATGCTCTGCACAACACGTAGCTCCTCCTGGCCAATACCCTCTCCCCTCACCTGGCCGTCTCATTGACTTGGTGGTGGGCCTGACACAAAGCGCCCGCACCGGCTTCTCCCGCCCCCACTTCCGGCACTAGCCACGCCGGACGTGGGCACGACGGTGGTATAGAAGGGTCTGGCCTGGAGGTGGAGGTCTCAAGCTCCTCTTGGGCGCCCTCCCCATCATCGACGTTGTATCTCAGGAGGTGGCCCAGATAATCCGGTCCTTGTATGGGGGAGGTGCCGTCGCGATAATATCTTCTACACACATTGTGTACTGGATACACTCGCTGTAGTCGTCCGTGTCGCGAGCCTGGGGTTCACAATCGCTATTTAACATGGCGGGCCTCCCACCTTCACACTGAGGTCCATGGGACCTACACAGTGCTCCTGTTCCCCGGAGTCGGGTGTACGCGTCAACACTTCGATTGTCGTGTTCTGCCCGTTCTTGTTCATGAACATGGTCTGGGGTCTTTACCTTGGGCGGCACTGACCGTGCCTTTAGGCCAGCTCGGACTCGACCATCTTGTTCTGCTGGTCCCCTAACATTTCCCTGTATCGCCCCCCCCCCCCCCCCTTTACTGGCTGTGGCCGGCACCGCGCATGCTACATATGAGACTGTCACACTGGGTCGCTCGGGGCTCGCTCGCTGCAGCGGTGCCCTGGACTGCTCCCCCGGCGGCCATCTGGATAGACAGATGCGTCGTGTGAGGTGAGGTGGGGCTCCCAATCTAATATGGGTCGTCGACACTACGGCAAGTGGTCAGGGCTCTTACGCTTATACACTGACATAACCGACACAGGGTTATGGTCCCCCCGCAGTGCATTTGTCTCTTCATACCTCTCCATGTCCACGGCCAGGCTGGGTATACCTTGGATTGCGTTTATCCAACGTGTCACCTGCTTCGTCTTCCATCCTGATTCTCTTCATACTGTATTTTATTCGTTTCCCTGAAAAGGGGGAGGGGAGGTATTTTTGTATGCTTGTACAAAGCCTTTCTTTCGATACATGTATGTCCTGTCTGTTTAGTATTGAGGATGTAGCTCCTACGGTTTTTACATTCTGACTCCACTGTCTCCGGGTTTTGTGTTGGTATGCTTATGGCCTACCCATGTCATGTAACTACAGAGTGTCCTATGTTGACATCCGCCATCTATGCCATGCCTTGTGTTTTTTGTGAATCCTTTACACTTGGCTTCTCTTTAGGATTTCGCTCATACAGTTTTTACATTCTGACTCCACTGTCTCCGGGTTTTATGTTGGTATGCTTCTGCCTCCTACCTATGTTGTGTAACTATAGAGTGTCATATGGTGACGTCCACCATCTCCTGTGTCTCTTCATCCCATACGGTATTTTCTTCCTTTCCCTAAAACAGGGGGGGGGGGAGGTCTTTTTTGTATGCTTGCACTAAGACTTTCTCTTTCTATAATTGTATGAACAGTACTGTCTGTTTAGTGTTAAGGATGTAACTCTTAAGGTGTATTACATTTGAACTATACTGTCTACGGGTTTTTGTATTGGTATGCCTATGCCTCATACCCATGTCTTGTACTTAAAGAGTGTCTTCGGAGGTCATCCACCTGCTGTGCCGTGCTTTTTGTTTTTGTAATACTTTACAATTGACTTCACCTTTCCCATGTTGGTGTGCCATTTCAAGGTCGACATGACCTATTCCTTTACCTGCCTGTGCATTTTAGACCCTAGACTGATACGCTAGTAACTGTATTTTATTAATATGCGCCATACTGTTACGCTCTTTTTTCCCGATAAACTAAATCTTTATTTGTGTCTTTTCTTGGTCTTCTACTTTTGCTAAGGCTTGGGTTTTTTGTGGTTTATTGGATGTCCGCCTCCAATGTGGGATTCAAGCCCTACGTTGGAAACGTAGAGACTGCTACTAAATTGGGAGGTTTGACGACCTCCCTTATAACCAAATAAGGAAAACCTCTTATTTGGTAGCAGTCTCGGAGTATCCAACGACAGAGTATCTCGCCCTCATGCCGATCCCCTGCCCATCCAATCTAAACTGATTACTTGATACCTAGATACTGTTACAGGTACTGGAGCAGGCTCATAGAAAATGGAGCATGGCTAGGAGGGAGCAGCTAGATTAATGGGTAACTATAACTTCTTTCTCTCCTTCGCTTTCTCTTCCTTCTTTAGTCGTCTCGGAGTGTGTACAACGTGCCTAGTAGTACATTGAGGTGCAACTCTAGAGATTGTTAGTACTTCGTGTGAGTACCGATACATCGGCCCGCTGTGATAGCGGCTGAGATCTTAAGCCCTACGTTGGACACTCCGAGACTGCTACCAAATAAGTGGTTTTCCTTATTTTGTTATAAGGGAGGTCGTCAAACCTCCCAATATACCCACTTCTGTGACCTGAGGTCACGGGCTAAACATTTCCTGCCCTTAATTAGGGTTGGAGGCGGAGCTATAACACTAACTTGTCATATTCTTGTGTTCACAATTACTTACCAATAGTCTCTCTCTCTCTCTCTCTCTCTTTATCTATCTATCTATCTACATAATCTCTCCCCTCCCTCTCTCTCTATATATATATATATATATAGTATATATATGTATAGTATATATATATGTATAGCTTCATTATGAAAACAATACTCAACCATTGCTGGAAGTTATACTTGAAGAGGTTCAGAATTAGTAATTGTGAAAACATTTTCACATAAGATCTGTCCTACCTGGAACAAACTGCCCTCAAAAATTGTAAGCAGTTCTTCAGTAGGGCAGTTCAAGAAGAGAGTAGATAGTACTTTACACACTGTAATGAGTGTAGTGAGCTAAACGGTCTACCTTCTTCCACTTCCAGTATCTCCTCGGTTTAGACCGCAAGGTCTCTGAGATTCTAACTATTCCTTGTAACTCTCTCTTTCTCTCTCCTTTTTCCTGGCAAATCAATTACTTTGCTTATACAATTATTGACATTTGCATTCAACCCCACACCTTTAGAGATAACACAAGAGAGTTTATTTGTGTTCTACTAGAAATACCGTTCTAGCAAACCAATTGAACTGTTTGTATTTGGTAAACATTTAGAAAGTATTTTCAAGTAGTGCGTTTGGTTAATATTTGACGACCCCCCCCCCCCTCATTCCACCATCCCAACCCCCTTCAGATGGGTTGGGTTCGAAAGGGAACTGCCTTGTGTGGGCCAATCGGCTCTCATCAGACTCCCGTTTTCTTATGTTCTTATAAATTTATATACCGGTATATACTGTATATATATACTGTATATATATATATATATATATATATATATACAGTATATATATATATATATATATATATATATATAGAGAGAGAGAGAGAGAGAGAGAGAGCGAGATTATCTTTGGTTCGTATGCAACACACTGTATATGGGTGCCAACATATTCAGGTACGGTAACCTATATATTCGGTGAAGGTGTGACTAGATTTAATTCAGCAAAGGTTTCTTTATAGTTTAAAGACCAGCATGACGGTTTTCATTATTCCTATACTGTTATTATGTGTGAGTAAAATAGTTTACCATTTGTAGTATATCCTCAACAACCCTCAGGCTCACCTGTTGTCACCTGCATGTAGCGGAAACAATTATTCTGTCAATAATCCAAGAACCAATAGAGATCTTTATTATATTATCAATGTTTTCTTAGACGTTATGGCTGTAGCTCTACATTGTATGAATAACTGACTCAAAACTATAGAACTTGTACATAATAGTAGTATTATTATAATAAAGACGACTTGTATGGAAATGAACCCGCAAATCTCCAGAGAGTCTACTGGCCCACACTAAGCAGTTCCCTTTCACACCTAACCAATATCATCCATAATTACGTTTGACACTTTCCATCGTTTCTTAACTGATTAAATTACTAGGCTATCTATTCCACATTATTCACAACCCGATTTCCAAAGCAAAAGCAGAAGTTATGTAGTTAGAAACCATTTGTAAGGGCTATTTCGCAATCATTCAGCTTTTATACTTTACTCTCGCCTGAGTTTATGCTCTCAACTCGCTTAAACACCTCTATCATATCTACTCTACATTATCGTCTTTCTAATGAATGTAAGCCAAGGGTTTTAACCTCTTCTCATACGATAAATATCAAATAGTGCGGATAATTTTTGTCATAATACGTTGGATTACCTCTAGAAAGTTACCTACATTCTATAATAAAGGCACCATAATTATATGAACGGCACAATCCATAATTATGAGGTCTCACTAAGTAACATTTCAAGATAACGTCAGCAGTTCTGTTCCTCACATTCCGAAAGATGAATCTAATAATCCTGTTTGCCTTGTTTTCTAGGCTTCAGATCATTGCTAAGAAACATAAGAACATAAGAAAATGGGAGTCTGCAGAAATCCGATTGGCCACACAAGGCCAACCCTAATTAGACGCACCACGGACAAGCTTCTTGGGGCGACCACCAGATGGGGAATGGTCGCTTTGGGGACGAACCACAATATTTGTTTAGGTAAAACAGAAATATACCAAGATTATGCGTTATATACTATTAGCAGCCATTAGTATGATTTTTGAAGCAGTTTTCGTGTGTTTAATTTGTAGCATATTCGCTCTTTGTAAATATAAAACTAGATTTCTCTGAATGTCTCAAACCTTTGTACAAAATATATTATTGCTTCAGTTCCTCTATTCAGAGATTTATGAAGTAAATAATTCATCCAATGTAAGTTTCTTAGAAGTGTTTGACATTATATAGCGCTTAAACCTCACATAGAGTAGAATATTATCTATCTATCTATCTATTGCCTGACGCCGTGATCCCCGAAGGGGTGGCCACGAACGAACCGCCCCCATGCACCTCTGTCCCTAGTCAGTCGACGCCCCTCCCCCCAACCAGCACCGCCTTTGTTCATGTACTTCCTCACTCCATCCTTCTACCTCTCATTCGGTCTACCTCTCCCTCTCTGTCCCTCCACCTCGCTCTCGTACACCCTCTTAGTCATTCTCTCGCTTTCCATACGTTCCATAATTATGGCCGAACCATCTCAAGTTGTTCCTTTTCATACTTTCCAGCACATCTACCTCCACACCACACCTCCTTCTTACTTCCTCATTAGTCTGTCTATCCCTCCATGTAACTCCGCACGCGCTCCTTAAGTAATTCATTTCCACTGCTCTCACTCTTGGTCTGAGTCTCTCAACCAACGTCCATGCTTCGCTTCCGTAAGTCAGTGTCGGGATTACCACACTGTCATGCAAGGACTTCTTCACTTCCATACTGACCACCCTTTTTCTTGTTACTGCTTTTAGCATTCCTACAACCCTCTTCCCCTGATGTACCCTCTCCCACACTTCTTCATCCATAGTCCCATCTTTACTCAACACACTGTCCAGATACTTAAAAGAGTTGACGATCTCCATAGCCTGACCGTTCAGCTTCACCTCACACTCTGTGACTTCACCCCTTTCGAAGACCATAACCTTGCTCTTCCCTGCATTTACGTTCAAATTCCGTTTTTCGCACACTGTTCCAAACTCATTTACCAGACCCTGCAGCTCCCATTCATTACCACTCATCAGAACTGTATCATCCGCAAACAGCAGTATAGGTAGCTTCCACTCAATTCCCTCCCTTTTCAGCGATACACCAACATCCACTGCTCTTGATAGTATTTCTTTCATGACTCCACTCATATATACAGTAAACCGTACAGTAAACCGTAAGTATACAGTTGGCCGTAATATATAAAAGTCATGTGCGTTCTCAGATGGATTACTGTTCACCTCTGTGGGGTGGAAGTGGAGTGGTTGCATTGAGGCAGTTGGACAACATTCAAAATAAAGCTATTAGATTAATAAATAACCCTGCAATCACACAGGACCTACCTACATTATCCATACGAAGAAACGTTGCATCCCTTGCATTATTCTACAGATATTTTCACAGCAATTGTTCCGAGGAACTTGCTTCAATTGTGCCGCCTCTCCACATCTTTCCCCGTATAACTAGGGCAGCTGAGAGCGCCCATGAATTTACACTTTCTCCTCCACGATGCAGAACTTCTGCTTATCAGAATTCATTTATCCCCAGAGCTACTACTCTCTGGAATTCACTTCCCTCGAATTGCTTTCCACAAACTTACAATCTACAAATGTTTAATTCCAGTTGTTACAAAAATTTTATGAATGGATGATGCCTTTAGGCACATGGACCTCTTTTGTTTTATCTGTGTTTTTCCTTCCTCCGTTCATTGTCTCTTAAAAAAAAAAAAAAAAACACAGGGACATCACACACCCCTGTTTCAAACCAACATTCAGGTTAAAGAACTCGCTCTGCTCACTCTCCACACGTACTGCCGCCTTTGCACCCTCATACATGCTCTTCACTGCTTTCAGAAACTTGCCCTCTACTCCGTATATTCTAAGTACTTTCCACAAACCTTCTCTATCTACTCTGTCATAGGCCTTCTCCAAGTCCATAGAGGCAACATACACCTTTTGTTTCTTCTCCAGATATTTATAATAGTCCATAAAATAAGACTGCATACGTGAGAATCTAGGCCCCTTGGCCCCGCCCCTCACCTCCATTGGCCCGCCCCGCGTTTAAATATAGCCTTCAAACCATTCCTGCCACATCGTCCCATAGCTCAATCGGTATAGCTCCCGTCTTTCACTGGGAAAACCAGTGTTCGATCCCACTCGAATTTAGTGTATTTTATATTTTTTATTTTGTTATATTTTTTATTTTGGTTATTTGTTTTATATTTTAGCGTTAGGTTAGGTTAGGTTAGGTTAGGTTAGGTTAACCAGGTTAGGTTAATCTAATCTAATCTAATATAATAGTTGTACATTTGAGGGCGGGGCCAAGGACAGTGTTACGACCTGGCACTCGGGTACACAATGGCTCTCAATCAGGACTCGAATACAGCTCGCTGCCACAACGGAAACACACGATCCCAACCCCTGAGTACTGCCAGCCGAACAAAAAACACCAATATCCTCCAGAGTTCAATCTGCTATAACGGGGTATACAAGAACTCGGTACTAGTGTTCAACAACAGACTAATAAAGAGACAGGAATTATCTAGTCTGGTCAACAATCAAACAAAGAAGTAAGAAACAACAACACCAAAGAATAGTGTTGGCCGAAGCCGAAGTAATCCACCCTTGACTAAGAACTTAAGAAGTCCTCCACCCTCTACTTCGGATCGGCACTATTACGTTACGTTAATTAATAGTCCTTAAGCATCGAGCAAGGAATCTTCTGAAAAAAGTTAGATGCTTCTCGGATGCTCGTAAGAAGTATGAATCGGATTTTGAACAGCAATTCAATAAGCAAAAACACTGGCAATTAAATACTATTAAAGGTTTAAATTGGCATAAGAATAATTAAAAGAATATGCAATAGTAAATGGCAAACATTAAAAAGAAGTACTCCGCAAATGCAACGGCAATAGCCTACTCGGATTGTGCTCGTGGGCCACTAATCACTAAAGTAGCCAAGCGTGCAACACATTAAATCAATAGTGCATAAACAATATCATACATAAGGAAAGCTTCAATACTATTCTGTATCTACTAATCGAGTAAAGTCTAGCTGGGGTACTGTGGGCAAAAGGTCGCAGTGACTGAGCAAAAACGGCTCGTAGCCTAGCGAAGTCCTCACAACTGTTTAAAGTATTATGTTAACACTAACAAGTGCACTTTGAGAAATCCAGATCCCTTGTATCTGGTTTTCTCCCGGCTCCTTGACAAAGTAAAAACAACCTGTTAATAAAATACAGGGTGGTTAGGCACTTGCCCTCACGCACTGTAAATTATTAACTCAACACAGTCAGCCGCGAAGACAACCTAGGCTTCACTGAACCGAAACGAGTATGCAGGTTTATCGCTTAACCACTGCATCAAACAACAACTCGTAACACAGAAAAGCCTTACCCCAGTCTAGCATTACCTAGAGCAGCAGAAAACAGGAATATTAATAATAACACACAGGGAAATGCATATACAAGTGCAACAAACATAAATCAATCCTATTCTAAGTTAACCCTTCCAAAATAGGCTATCTAATAGACATGTATCTCATGAGAACTCAAGCGATAATACGTTGGCTGACTAGCTCTGCACCAACGGGACCATGGAAGTTAAAAAGGGTAGGGAAAAGAGGAGATAAGACTGTGAGGTAGTAGAGAAAGTTCACATCAGTCAGAAGAATATATATAGTTAGCAAGGGAAATGAGAAGTCGCTCTGCCTAATGAGTTCTGATCAAAAAATGGCTAGACTTCCCTTATTTATACTCGGCCCTCTAGTGAGCCCAACGTGAACTACTAAGGACCGCCCACTGACAATCATTACGTAATTTCTCTCTCTCCTCTGGGATAGACAAAGGCTTTCCTAGCACTGAGGGGAGGGGGGGAGTGCTAGTGAGTTAGGCCCACCTCCCGCATGGCGCACCCACTGACCCCCAACTGTGGCTGCCGCTTCTCCCATCATTACAAATAAGTTTTACACACAATACTTATAACTAATGATATAAAATAGAACTCGTTGACTCAGATGAAAACAAAATACATATTCATATTACTTATAGTACAACGGCTCACATGAACTAAGTTAGGAAACTCTACATAGACTACAGCCAAAGTTCCTGCCCTGACGATCCTAGCGAGAGTGGGGCATGACTAGGCGTTCTGTACAGCATGCTCACACTGGACATGCGTCACACCTCCCCCAAGATTTTACTTGCTCAACCCCGAGCTAAAATCTGACAAACACAGAACCCCATCAAGCCCCTCACACCCAGCGACCGCATGGCACTAAAACAAAGCTGAGTTTATCACCAAAACACATCTAATTATTAAAAAAAAAAAAAAATCACATTTTATAACTCCTCCCAACAATAGCAAAAATACACAATATCATGCTCCCAGAGCGAGCTTACAGCAGCTCAGCCGTTTGATAGTTCGTGGACTACTCAAACTCTATAGGCTATGACAAACTTATACGATTACCTATATCAAAAGAAAGAGTTTTTATATGATTTTTATATTTTAATATGTTTTTCCCGGCTGCACTATAAGGGCAGCCTATTTTCCTTCACTCAAACCCCCACACCTGTGATAGCCTACGACTGATCATCCACCCTTGATAAACAATCCGCGATCACATTGTCACATCCAGCAATATGACGGATGTCCAGGTTATACTCCTGCAACATCAAAGACCACCTGGTCAGTCTCATATTGCGATTGTGAAATTGATTCAGGAATCTCAAAGGGTGATGATCAGTGTAGATAACCACGACTGGGCCATAGCCTGGAACATACACCTCGAAGTGCCTGAGCGACAGCACAATCGCCAGTAATTCCTTTTCTATTGTAGAATAGTTCTTTTGTGCAGCATTGAACTTCTTAGAAAAGAAACTTACTGGGTGTTCCACACCTTCATTTTCTGTCTGTAGCAAGACGGCACCAGCCCCTACACCACTAGCATCTGTTGCCAGCTGAAAAGGCCTGTTAAAGTCTGGGGCCCTGAGTATTGGGTGAGTACATAGCAAATGTTTCACCAAAGTGAAAGCCTTTTCACACTCAGGTGCCCACAAAAACTTTTTGTCTTTAGATAACAAATCTGTGAGAGGTGCCAACACCGTTGAGTAACCTTTTATGAAGCGTCTGTAGTAGCCTATCATACCCAAGAATCTCATAATCTGCTTCTTGGTTGTTGGGTGCGGATATTTATTGATAGCCTGTACCTTGTTCTGAGGAGGGCACACCTGTCCCCTTCCCACTACAAACCCAAGGTACTGCACAGTGGCTTTTACGAAGTCACACTTTGCCAAATTTACTACCAGACCTGCTTCACTAAGTTTCCGGAACAAGGTCTCAAGGTGCTCACAATGGCTCTCAAAGTCGTCATCATAAATGATTACATCGTCCGAATATACGGTGCAATTTGGAATGTCCTTTACAATTTCATTCATCAGGTTCTGAAACGTTGCTGGTGCATTCTTAAGTCCGTAAGGCATAACATCGCACCGGTAGGTACTCCCGTCCACAACAAAACCACATACCTCTTTAGCACGCTCGGACAAAGGTACTTGCCAGTATCCATTTACTAAATCTACTTTAGACAAAAAACGAGCATTACCAATTTTGTCAACACTATCATCAACCCGAGGAAGAGGATATGGGTTAGTTGGAGTCAAACCGTTTAACCTACGGAAATCAATACAAAAGCGTACCTTGCCATCTGGCTTAGGCTGCAGTGTTACGGGGGAAGTCCACTTAACTGTGCCTTTCTCTATCAACCCTCTACCGAGCATATACTCCAACTCATCCCTCAGAGCTGGTAGTTTTATGGGGGGCACACGGTACGGGATTGACTTAAAGGATAGATGGTCCCCCACGTCAACATCATGCATAGCCTGAGTAGTGAGGCCTGGGTGTTCAGCAAATACAGTGGGGTATGAACCGAACAACTGACGGATAGCATCAAACTGCGGCTCAGGAAAAATTAGCTATAGCCTCGTCAGCCCTAAGGCTCGAGTTCCCCGCCCACTGATCCGCTGAAACATGTTGATCCCAGCTATCCTCCTCTGAAGCTTGACTGTCCCCGTCTCCTTCTCCACCACGGCCGCAACAAGCTAACACAGGGACAGTGAGAGGCTCAGAGGGGCGCCTCACATACTCTTTAATAAGGTTCACGTGACATAACTGGTTCTTTTTCCTCCTGTCTGGAGTGGCAACAAGGTAATCTAAGTCTGAAATTTGTTCTACAATTTTATAAGGTCCAGTGTACTTCGCAGAGAGGGGGTTACCAACCAAAGGCAACAAAATTAATACCTCTTGTCCTACAGTGAACTTCCGGAGCCTCACTTTGCGATCATACCTGTCCTTCATCAAAGCTTGTGATTCTGTCAAATTTCTACCTGCCATCTCCAGACTCTTAAGCATGCGGTCACGGCTTTCAAGCACATACTTTAATAATGGACAAGGCTGCACAGTCCCCTCCCAAATTTCTTTCAGCATGTTAAGGGGGCCCCTGACACGGTGTCCAAAAATCAGCTCGTTTGGACTAAATCCCAGGCTCTCACCAGGTACCTCCCGAGCAGCAAACAGCACATAAGGCAATCCAAGATCCCAATCCATACCGTTGTCAGCACAATAACACCTGAGCATGCTTTTAAGTGTAGCATGCCACCGCTCAAGCACCCCTTGACTCTCAGGGTGATATGCTGACGATACTACTGCTCGTATCCCATGCTGTTGCATTGTTTGCTTGAACATGTTGGAGGTGAAATTAGATCCCTGATCAGACTGAATCTCCTCCGGGTACCCGTACCTTGAGAAGTACCACAACAAGTTACTGACTACCGTCTTAGCCATTCCATTTTTCATAGGGTATGCACCGGGGTATCTAGTGGCAACATCCATTATGGTTAACAAAAATGTATTTCCCGCCTTAGTGGGAGGGAGTGGACCAACCATGTCAACAATAATTTTACTAAAGGGTGGCCCAATCACAGGAATAGGGTGTAACGGAGCCTTAGGAATAACTTGGTTCGGTTTCCCGACACGTTGACAAATATCACATGAGTTTATCCATGACTGCACATGAGACTTCATCCCCGGCCACCAAAACAATTTCCCCAAAGCCGCCACCGTTTTTCTCACCCCTAGATGTCCTGCCAGTGGTGTGTTATGCGCCAACCTCAGTAGGCTATCCCTGCACTCCCGTGGCACCACCAACTGGTCCACTACTCCGGACCCCTTTTGCCAACTACGTTTAGGGTCTTGAAAACGCCTATAGAGGATGCCTTCTAAATAAAAAAAATCTCCTGGCTGTGCATCGCCGTCCTCGTCGAGCTCTACAGCTCCATTAGCACACGTTTGGAGCTCAGGGTCCTCTAGTTGCAACCGACGTATATCTGAGGGTGCCAAGCGATCTAACTGCTCCCGGAGCAATGCATGACCTTCCCCGATACTGGGCTGCTCCCTCTGTCTCTCTCGATGTACATAACGTTGCTGTCGTGGAGACTCGTCATGCCCAGCCTCGTCACTCTCGATGACAGGCCCAGGGGCTACTCCAGAATTAAGTAATGGTGCTAATACTGAATCACCCAGGAGAGCCGCCGAGGCAAAACTCTTAAAACCAACTCCAGCTTTAGCCTCCTCCTGTTGATCGTTCCTCCGCTGGTCTGAAGACGGAGGACTAGGCTGTGACACTTTAGCTGCCCGAGCTCGGGTGACAACACACGCCATGGGTTGTGTCTGGCACCGCTCGACCCACTCTTGCTCTTCCCGACTCACTTCGGCCGGCCTCTCGGCAACGACTAAGGGTAGAACCTCAGAAGCGGGCATTGCAAAGTCGTTGCCGAGAAGAAGGTCGACGCCCTCCACTGGCAGTTTCTCCACAATCCCGACATCCAATTCACGTGCCACACCATCCACCTCCAACTCCAACCGCACCAGCGGGTATGACCGAGTTGCATTAATACCCTGCACCACTACCACCAGAGCCGCGTTTATAGGGTAGCCAGTCAAGTTTTTCATCAGAGTCTGGGGAGCACCTGTATCACGCAAGACCTCTACTCCATGCCCACATCACGCAACCCCGCCCTCTATGGTCGCAAAAAACATCCTGAGCAGGGTTCGAGCCTCCCAGGTGCTTCTGCATTGGCTGTGCCTCAGCCTCTGACGAACTGCCCCGGGCAAACTCAGATGACTTCGGAGACACACCAATGTTGCAGGCCAAAGACAGCTGCTGTAGGTGGTTTGCTAGGACAGACTCTTGCAAAGTGCCCCTTTTTATGACATTGATAACACTCCAACTCCCCTTTGGGCTTCCCTTGGTACTGGGAAGGGCCTGGCCCCTTCTTAAATGGGACGGTGCTAGTCTTGTGGTCAGTCTTGGTATCATGGCTCTTGTACTTGTTTGCATAAGGTATATCACTAACTCGGGGGGGTGGGGCGTCACGCCCCTTGTTACCTGCCTCACTACGCTGGGCAGACCCGCACCCACGAATTAGTGATAGCCGGAGGTCAGCCATCTCAGCTGCCTCCTGTAGAGTTTTTGGGTTCTTTTCTTTAATAGTTAAAGTCATTTCTGCACCAGTACACTTATAAAACTGCTCGGGCAGAAACAGCTCAGTCAACTGTTCGGCCGTCTCAGCTTTCTCAGAACGTGTCCAGTTTTTAAGTGCATCTTTTAAGTCCCGGGCATGTTCAAGAAAGGTCGCCTCCCTAGTCTTTGTAACACCCCGAAACTTCAATCGATATGTTTCCGGTTGCAACTCGTATGCCCGTAGGACAGCTCTCTTCAATTCTGGGTAGTCAATGCAAGACTCTAAAGGCAGTGCATCATAAGCCTTCAGACCCTCTTACCCGTAAGTCTTGAGGAGACTAGAGCTGCCCACTTCTCTTCAGGCCAATTATGCTCCCTACACTTCTTCTCAAAACGATTACAAAATTCTGTGACTTCAGTTTCACTAAATACCGGCACCAATTTGACTAATTGGGCCAATGACTGTTCTCTTACTTGGGCCGTGACACGAGTCTTATCTAAATCTAATTTAGCACAATATTTCTCCGAGTCGTACCTAAGCTCAGCCTCATGCCTCCTAACCTCAATCTCATGCCTCCTCGTCTCATCCTCCTGCCTCCTGGTCTCATTCTCCTGCTTCCTAGCCTCGATCTTAGCAAGCTCGAGTCTAAATACCATATCTGGAGACAGGCAGGAAGAGGGAGCTGCCACTACTGAAGGAGGGGGGGCAAAAACTGGGGAACCACCATGTGCACCACCCGAGGGCACTCCAATCTGCCAATTCTCATCCCTCTGTGGGAGAGTGCTAACCTCCGGTAACTGAGTGGACGGCACTGTGGGAGTCGAGTGAGAGGGGATCTTGGGGGGAACCCCCCCAAACGCCCTCTCCTCCGAAACCCCATGTCGCCCACGCAACACCCAGGAAATCAGCTCCCCCTTGGACATCCCTACTACATTGGAAATGTCCAAAACCTTGGCTATCAGGTGCAAGCCACAAACATCCACCCCAGTCAGCCTCTCCTCCGTCACTTGGTACCGCTTACTCACAAAAACTCTAGCATCCTCCTCACAGGTTACTAACGGCACACCTTCAAATGGCATCTCTCGCTCATCGTCAGTGCTAATGCACGACATACTGAAGTCCACAACAAAATTCTCGAGACAAAAGTGTTAAACTTCCTATGCAAGCACTAATTACTAAATTAACTGGAGTCTCTTAAACGCTTTACTAATTGCCATACAAAAAAAAAAAAAATCTTCAATATGCACGCTAAAATACAAACAAACAAATGTTGTACAACTCTGCAAACATTTATACTGTTCACAAAATCCTAAGCAAGGTCGCCATTTGTTACGACCTGGCACTCGGGTACACAAGGGCTCTCAATCAGGACTCGAATACGGCTCGCTGCCACAACGGAAACACACGATCCCAACCCCGGAGTACTGCCAGCCGAACAAAAAACACCAATACCCTCCAGAGTTCAATCTGCTATAACGGGGTACACAAGAACTCGGTACTAGTGTTCAACAACAGACTAATAAAGAGACAGGAATTATCTAGTCTGGTCAACAATCAAACAAAGAAGTAAGAAACAACAACACCAAAGAATAGTGTTGGCCGAAGCCTAAGTAATCCACCCTTGACTAAGAACTTAAGAAGTCCTCCACCCTCTACTTCGGATCGGCACTATTACGTTACGTTAATTAATAGTCCTTAAGCATCGAGCAAGGAATCTTCTGAAAAAAGTTAGATGCTTCTCGGATGCTCGTAAGAAGTACGTATCGGATTTTGAACAGCAATTCAATAAGCAAAAACACTGGCAATTAAATACTATTAAAGGTTTAAATTGGCATAAGAATAATTAAAAGAATATGCAATAGTAAATGGCAAACATTAAAAAGAAGTACTCCGCAAATGCAACGGCAATAGCCTACTCGGATTGTGCTCGTGGGCCACTAATCACTAAAGTAGCCAAGCGTGCAACACATGAAATCAATAGTGCATAAACAATATCATACATAAGGAAAGCTTCAATACTATTCTGTATCTACTAATCGAGTAAAGTCTAGCTGGGGTACTGTGGGCAAAAGGTAGCAGTGACTGAGCAAAAACGGCTCGTAGCCTAGCGAAGTCCTCACAACTGTTTAAAGTATTACGTTAACACTAACAAGTGTACTTTGAGAAATCCAGATCCCTTGTATCTGGTTTTCTCCCGGCTCCTTGACAAAGTAAAAACAACCTGTTAATAAAATACAGGGTGGTTAGGCACTTGCCCTCACGCACTGTAAATTATTAACTCAACACAGTCAGCCGCGAAGACAATCTAGGCTTCACTGAACCGAAACGAGTATGCAGGTTTATCGCTTAACCACTGCATCAAACAACAACTCGTAACACAGAAAAGCCTTACCCCAGTCTAGCATTACCTAGACCAGCAGAAAACAGGAATAATAATAATAACACACTGGGAAATGCATATACAAGTGCAACAAACATAAATCAATCCTATTCTAAGTTAACCCTTCCAAAATAGGCTATCTAATAGGCATGTATCTCATGAGAACTCAAGCGATAATACGTTGGCTGACTAGCTCTGCACCAACGGGACCATGGAAGTTAAAAAGGGTAGGGAAAAGAGGAGATAAGACTGTAAGGTAGTAGAGAAAGTTCACATCAGTCAGAAGAATATATTTATTAGTGGCCCCTCCATCATTGACGAACATGCCTATTACATAAGGCATCCTCTTCAAACACTAAACCGCCGTAGTTTGAATCTACCGCGCAGAGCATTTAAAAACTGAGGAGCCTTCATCATGAGCGCACGCGACCTCACTCATGGCTTCAGTCATTATGAATTGGGTTCTCACTACGAAAAAACTTCGTAAAAAATAAAAACAAAAAGAAAATAAGAATAACTATCCAATAAGCTTTCCATCATATCGTGGATGTACTTGTGTGGATTTCTGACCACACGCTGAATCAGGCGTCATTCCTCCTTCTTTGCTCTGCGCTCAGCCTGCCCGGACGTACCTTTCAGGCTCCGCTGGTTCCGCATTCGTTGCGTCCCTAGTGAGTTTTTTCTCATTTGTTTACTCTAGGATGTATTGAGTAAGGTTAGGATAGGCGTAGCAGGAGTGTCCTGGGCTGGTTGCCCGCAGTGCAGTGTATTTTGGGTCGTGTGTATGGGGCATCTATTTCGGATGTACCCTCGTGGTCCTGTTGTGGACACGTGAACTTTTCACAGTTGTGTTAGTTGGTGATGCAGGCGGCTTTCATTACGCGTTAATTATTGCTGCCTTTTATCCTTCTGATGAGGTAAGCTGTGTGTTTGCTGATGTTCCCAGCGTATTTTTCTTAGTGAAGTTTTTTCTGGGTCCGTGTCAGCCTTCCCGGGGTGGGAAGTTATCGCTACGGTGGTGTTGGCGGTGGTTCCTGTTGTGATATTCCAGTGTGTGTTTATATTTCAACTATTTTCATGCCGTCTACCTAGGCCTAGCCAGCCGCTCGTAGCTTTGCCACATGTCTAGTGTTATTATTTATTTTATAAATATGCCCTACTGTGTCATGTGTATCCGGGTTTTAGTTGTGTATTGGCTAATTCCTCGGACTATAATTGTTTCCTGGTTTAGTTGTGTATTGGCTAATTCCACGGATTATGTTGTGACCTTGGTTAGTCGTGCGTGTCTCTCCTCGTGTCGTATTGTTCAGATGGTGTCTGTTCAGGGTGGGGTTTGCCTTCCGGCGGGTTTTTTCTCGGTTTCACCATGAAAAATCCTGACCGATGAGCAGTGTTGGGCCACACGTGGTTTTTAACTCTGGCTGGTTCCCCGGCGTGGGGAGGTGTCTGTGGCTCTCCAGGACTGCGTCTCTGTGGGTGCCTGGTTTCAGGCCTCCTTTAAATTCCCGGCGGGATGGCTGTACCCATCCTTATATATATATAGATATATATAAAAAACGACGTTCTTGAGAACACTCGTTTTTATAGGTTTTTTCTACCTGGTTTACGACAACCACATGGAAAACCTAGCTGTTGTTTAGGCGTTCCTCCCCGGCGATCTTTTACAAAGAAGTGGGGTCAGGAACTTGTGGGGTTAACTTTTCGACTTCTCACCCGGCGGGTGCACCTGAGCAGGGTGGGATAAACGACTTAGGTCTCATATAGTTAACCAATCCATTTTAGTGATACTCTGTGTATCGCTGCCTTTACTCTTACGGCAATTGAAGGTTCAGTGAGGTTTAACCAAATCGATTCCCACACCCGGCGGGTGCCCCTAAGTGGAGGAACTAAGGAATTTATAAACAAATTCAATTTCGATTAACCTTAATTGGGTGATACTTTCAGTATCGCCGCCTTCTATTTTTACGACGATCGTTTGGGACAATTCGTTAAAAAATCAGATCTCGTATAATTCCTGCCCTGGGCTATTCTACTAAAATATTTCAAGGGCCGGCGTCTTTATGAGGGGGGCTTTGTTACAAAATTGAATCTTGAGACAGTCACCACCTCCTACAGACTATAAGTGCCATACTGGACCATTATATCAGAGGGTATTCTTCATGTTCTTTAGCTAAAAAGATTTGTTTAGCCTCTTTACACCCCGCCGCGTAGCGAGATGTGTTAGCTGTGTCTTTGCATCCCGTTACCCGGCGGGTTATTAACACTTGTATGCGAACACTTGGGTTAACCTTATGAGCATTAATTCCTGGAAATTTTTCTTTATTTTTCCAGAGCTGAGCTCCGGCGGACCAATACAGACCCGGCGGTAGTTTCCTCACACCAGTCTCTGTCATGGCTACTGTGGCCCCAGTTTTTGCCCTGTGCATTACCCCTACTTGCGCGGGTATCCCAATTTTTGCGCATACCCTTTGCATAAGGTGTGTTAGATGTCTAGACCGTTCAAGGGGTCTCTGGGTTACACTTAATTGTTCCTTTTGCTCCCAATTAGCCAATAAAGTCCTGTGTGACAATGACAAGACCGCGGCGGTAGCGTTGAGAGAGGTCAGACAACAAATGTCGGCCTACACTACCATTGTCGCACATAAGTCACTTCAATGTGACAACGTCCCACTTTGGGATAAGTTGCTGTCAGAGCACCCTCCCCCTAAACGTACCTCTAGAGTAACGGGTTTTAAGCCGACAGAGACTAGCCAGGGTTCTGTATCGTCTGTGGATACGTCTAAACGCCCGAGAGAGCCTACTCCCCCGGCAGCCACCTCCTCGTCGCAGGCGAGATCGAGGTCAAGGTCACCTCTCAGACTGCAGTCTTCAAGTCGTGCCTCTTCCCCGGCTAGTAAGAAGTGTAAGACTGAAGCTTCCCCCAGTGGTCATGGTGGTGATTCTTCCAAATCTAGGTCTAGTTCGCGGTCACACCGTAGCCACAAATCCTCCAAAAAGGATTCCCATAGGAAGTCCTCTCGACATTCTCCTAAGTCTAGTGCATCTCATCGTACCTCTACACCTGAAAATGTTTCTGTTACAGCCTCAGAGTATAGTGAAGCGCCTGTCCCTAAACAAGATTTACCTATTGATATTTTAACCCTAGAAACGGAAAGTTCAGGAAATTCAATAATTGAGAATGTTTCAGACTCTCAAGAGAGCGTAGGCCAGAGCCTCGGTGTTTGGCGGTTTGCTCAACCAGGGTCTGACCATCCACGTCCGACTCATACGAGTCACACAGTAGCCGATGTCCACAGGGACGCGGCGACCCCATCCTCTATCCCTGACTTATCTTGGAAACAAGGTGCCCCTGCCTCGGCGGGGTCTTCTCAGGAGGATCGGGAGGAACAAGATGAAGTGTCAATAATTTCAGATAGGGATGGACAAGGGTCAGGCTCAGGCCTGGACGCCGCCCATGATAATACTAATTCACCTGAAAGTTCTGCATCTAACCAGTTTGTTACAGCACAAGAAATTGATGGGTTACTTACTCATGCTCTATCTAAATTCTTTAGTCAACAACGAGAAAACCCCACAATGGACTTGGGGGCTCCCTTGACAAGTTCTGCGGTACGGCCTCTGATAACGTCAATCGATTTATCTAAGATTCCTAACCCTCCTACTCTGTCACCGGCAGGGAGCTCTAAGCCAGCTACGGCGGCATTCACTACGTCAAATGTCAGGGTCATTACGGATGTTAATCCACCCCCTCTAGACAAAGCGCCTCTTAGAAAGGTAGCTATGCCCCTGCTTTATGGGCCAGACGAGTCATGGGTTCTTTTGAACCCCTCTAAGCCAGAGCTTGCCCAGCCAGGGGAACTCCCGGTACCACGTGAGTGGTTTATCCAGGGAAATAAGTCAAAGAAATTAAGGGCATTGGATGCCTTGGGTAATGTTTTGGACGTAAATATCAAGGCTATACCTAGTTATTATCATCAGGATTATTTTGTTTATGCATCTAAGCCTGCTTTACCCCCTGCCTCAGCTTCAAAACTTTTTTCAGACTGGTCTAAGCTGGATGGGTTTAATGATATTAAGGCTCTGTCGGCTCTTACTCCTGAACTAGATTTACAGACCGTCACAGACGAGACAGCTAATCCAGTGTTGAAGGTGGGACAGTTGGGACCAGGACCTTGGGTGGATTGGGAGGTAGAGGCTCAAAACTTTGCAACCACTTTCACTTCTAAATCTTCCCACCAGATCCCTCAGGATACACATTCATGGTTCTCCATGCCGGTAGGTTCTGCCGGCGGAGTTCCGTCAGCTTTATTTTCTTTTCTAGCTGCCCCTAAGATTAATCTTTGTGAACTAAAGGACCCATTCACTACCCCTACCCCTTCTCACCTAGACAGAGAATTTAGGCTAAGGGGAAAAGCTTTCCGCCTGTTTTCACAGTACATAGTTTCTCAACAGGTGGCTAAGTCTTTACTCAGGTCTACTCAGGCAATCGCAGACGCGGATGCTCGAAGATCAGTTGAGTTATCCCGGCGTCTGATTCTTCAGTCGTCGATTCAATCCTTAGGTGACATACGCACAGCCTTACTTGAGGCGGTGCGAGCACGACAGGATCTTAGGATGTCATTAGTTCGCAAGCTGCCTGATCGCATTGCTAACCAGGTGGTAATGTCCCCAGTACTTACTCCTTCTTTAATGTCCCCTGATGTATGGCGAACAGTGTTTAACATGGCACAGGCCATGAAGCACAGTCCCGCACAGGCTAAGAAACCTGCATTTAAATTCCCCAAACCTAAGCCTCCTACTAAAGCTCAGCCAGGGGGTTCTAAGCCGTTTCTTCCGCCTAAGTCCTCCCAATCCCCCCTGGGTCAGTTCAGGCATAGACAGAGAGGGTTTTCAGGACAGAGAGGACGCGGCCAGTATAAGCCAGGGCAGGGCCAGTCTTCGGCCCACACCAGCCAGCCGGCGAAGCGTCCAACACCACCAAACCCACCATCAAAAAACTAAAGTCTCTCTCACTCCCAGTGCCTGTCTTAAAGCCGGAGGAACCGAGGGAAGTACAGCCGGCGAACCCTTGTCTGCTAACTGGGTCGTTCCGAACGTGTCACCAAGCATGGCCGTTAAAAACCTGGGCACGGATGGTGGCACGCAAAGGCATCACTTGGCAGTGGCTCCGGCGACCTCGCTTACGTCAGCCGACAACGGCAAATTGTGTTTCATTAGAGGTGGAGTCGCTGGTCCAGGAGATGATTGCCAAGAATGTCATCATCCCGGTCCCTCCAGATTACCCTGTATTCACGTCAAAACTGTTTTTGGTTCCCAAACGGGACAGTGTTCAGATGAGGCCGGTCGTAGACCTGTCTTATCTGAATCTTCACATTTACAACGAGTCTTTCAGAATGTTAACAGTTCATCAAATCAGGCTAACACTTCCGCCGGGAGGCTGGATGTGTTCCCTAGACCTGACAGACGCCTATTGGCACGTGTCGGTCAACAAAAGATTTCAAAGGTTTCTGGCCTTAAGGATCAGGCACCAAAATTTTGTTTTTCAGAGGATGCCGTTCGGTTTGAACCTAGCACCTCGACTATTCACGAAACTAGTCCGGCAAGCCCTGATGCCGTTGTTAAAACAGGGAATCAGAGTGTTGTGGTATCTAGACGACTGGCTGGTGGTGGCAGAGACACAACAATTATGCATAAAACATGTCAATATCATTTTAAATCATGTCAAAACTCTAGGCTTCAAGGTAAATCTGGTAAAGTCAAACCTTGTTCCCTCACGAGTAATTCAGTGGATAGGGCTGGTCTGGGACACCGCCGCTCTCACTCTGAGTCAGAGTGTGGACAATCGCAACAGGTTTCGCAGGAAACTGTTCAGGTTTCTTCACAGTCTGACTACGACACGAAGAGTCTGGGAGTCTCTGGTCGGCTCTCTCAACTGGATTCAGCTAACTGTGAAGTTGGGCCGGTTGAAAGTAAAACGATTAATATTGGAAGGCAACAAATATTTCCCACTCTTACCGGCGGGAAAATTATGGCCCATACCAAAATTAATCCACACCTTACTAGCGGTCTGGGCGAAGAGGGAAACATTGCACTCAATCATGTCATGGACCTCTCCTCCTCCAACGGTATGGGTAGACACGGATGCGTCAGGCACCATAGGGTGGGGATTTCAGTCAAATCAGGGGCACCAGGGTCAGGGACTTTGGTCCCACTTAGAAATCTCTCACATAAATGTCAAAGAGTTACTAGTCCCCTTGTATTTCCTTCAGGCTCACGGCCCGGCGTTACGGGGCAAGTCGGTGGCCTTCAGAATGGACAATCTGAATGCAGTTCACTGTATTCAGAAACAAGGGTCAACGAGGTCAAGGAAGTTGCTACTCGTGTCGGAAGAGATTTTTGTTCTAGCCAGCAGTCTAGATATTTATCTTCACGCATCTTATCTCCCAGGCGTAGCGAACGTCTGGGCAGACGCTCTGTCCCGGAGACAGAGCACGACAGTAGAATGGGAGCTCAAGCAACCCATTTTTGACCTAATGATTGCGGAGCTCTCCCATCCACAAGTGGATCTTTTTGCGTCCGAGGAGACTCACAAGCTCCCTCTATACCTCACCCGCCGGGCGATAACGCCGGCAGGGGGGCCAGACGCCCTAGTGACAGACTGGAACAGATGGAGCTCCATCTATCTGTTTCCGCCGCCAGATGCGTCACTAATGTGCCACGTAGTGAACAAACTACGACTTTATCGAGGCTTAGTCTCGCTAATCGCGCCCCTGTGGCCGGCGCAGGTATGGTACCAGCAATTAATAATGTGGTGCCCGGACCCGGTATCGCTCCCGGTCGGGTACTTCCACTTAGACACGATTGGCAACCTAGCGACCTCGCTGACTTTTGCATTATGGACATTCAGGAGGCCAAGTGGCTAGCACCATACGGTAGGGATGTGACCAATAAATTGCTCAATCAATATACTCAGTCTACTAAGCGACAATATCAATCTCATTGGAAAGCTTTTACTTCTTGGATTGTTAGAACGGAACAAACTGTACCCTCAGTGGCATTGGTTTTTAATTACTTGAACTATCTGTTTGAGCAGAAACGTTTATCTGTGGATACTTTGAAGAATCACTTAACTGCGATTAGAGTGCCCTTTTTCGACCTTACAGGTCTATCCATACCGGTGGCGGAGGAAACAGGATTTATGAGAGCGTGTTTTAAACTCCGCCCACCTCCCCGTCAGCTCATGCCTACTTGGTCTCTGGACAAAGCTTTGTCTTTACTTCATTCTCGTCTGTATCAAAATACTGCAGACTTTGCTTTAATCTTAAAGAAGGCAGTTTTCCTTTTGGCTTTGGCCACCGGAAACAGAGTGTCTGAGCTGGCGGCGATGAGGAACACACCTAATTGTCTTAGGTTTAGTAGACTTAATGATTCAATTTCCATTGCACCCTCCCCGGCGTTTATAGCCAAGAATGAGCATAGTGCACACGTGTTTTCTGAGTTCACGGTGCCGGCGTTAAAAAGGGGAAAGGTGCATCATAATTTATGTCCAGTGCAAGCTCTAACCAAATATTTGAGAATAGCTCCTCATAACCCCCAAGGTGCTTTATGGGTAGCGAGTACGGGTAAACGCTTACTTAAACGGCGATTAGCCTCTCTTCTGGTAGAAGTCATTAAAGAGAGTAATCCCGGCGTTGTGGGTAGGGCCCACGATTTACGCAAGTGGGCGGCCTCTTTACGTTTCCTGAAAAACTTTTCAGTTGAAGATATTGCGTCCACACAGTTGTGGGCGTCTAATCATACGTTTCTCTCTAGATACTTGTCAGTTGCTCTAGACAAACCTTCCTTACCATGTATAGCTTTAAGGCAGAGGGTCTAGGTGGCCCTGCAGTCACTTATGTTTATTTTCACGGAAGGGGGGGGGGGGTGCAGTCAGTTGACATAGGACACCCTAGAACCCGCCGGAGTATGAGAGCTGTGATACAATTTAAGGTTAAAATGTGATATGAAAATTTCTCTGCGAGAATTTGTGCTAGTACAAGGTTTAGTACAAAACAACGGTGTTGTTATAGTAGTTTTAGCTGCGAAAGCGGTGTAATATTAGTTCAATGGAGTTCATTGGCAATTGATCTCCACATGTATTTTGGGGTTTATGATGTGCACATATAAACTTATAACTTATTATTTTTGTCACCACTCGTTGAGTGGGGTGCCTTTTGTAACTACAGATCTGTGTTCAGAATCTTCAGGGTTACCCATTTTTGTCGGGCAGGCTTCTTTGAAGCACGCACCTGCCTGAACCCCTTTTTCTTGTATATTTCCGGCCTACGCCGTATTAAATACATTTTTCAAAAGTAAGAATACTATGTGGTTGTTTTTATTATCTACTTTTCTAGAGTTATGATATGATTACGAATGTCCCCCTCCAGTCTTAGATATCAGGCATGTTCGTCAATGATGGAGGGGCCACTAATAAATTATAGGTTTGACTCCTGTAAGGAGATAAAGAAAACCTAATATTTAGTAGTGGCCCCGTAATCATTGACGACTGGGGCCCTCCCGACCGTCCCCTTCCCATTCGTTGATGTATTAAGGATTTTGGTTTACTTGATATGTCAGTGAAGGAGGAATGACGCCTGATTCAGCGTCTGGTCAGAAATCCACACAAGTACATCCACGATATGATGGAAAGCTTATTGGATAGTTATTCTTATTTTCTTTTTGTTTTTATTTTTTACGAAGTTTTTTCGTAGTGAGAACCCAATTCATAATGACTGAAGCCATGAGTGAGGTCGCGTGCGCTCATGATGAAGGCTCCTCAGTTTTTAAATGCTCTGCGCGGTAGATTCAAACTACGGCGGTTTAGTGTTTGAAGAGGATGCCTTATGTAATAGGCATGTTCGTCAATGATTACGGGGCCACTACTAAATATTAGGTTTTCTTTATCTCCTTACAGGAGTCAAACCTATAATATAGTTAGCAAGGCAAATGAGAAGTCGCTCTGCCTAATGAGTTCTGATCAAAAAATGGCTAGACTTCCCTTTTTTATACTCGGCCCTCTAGTGAGCCCAACGTGAACTACTAAGGACCGCCCACTGACAATCATTACGTAATTTCTCTCTCTCCTCTGGGATAGACAAAGGCTTTCCTAGCACTGAGGGGAGGGGGGAGGGGGGGAGTGCTAGTGAGTTAGGCCCACCTCCCGCATGGCGCACCCACTGACCCCCAACTGTGGCTGCCGCTTCTCCCATCATTACAAATAAGTTTTACACACAATACTTATAACTAATGATATAAAATAGAACTCGTTGACTCAGATGAAAACAAAATACATATTCATATTACTTATAGTACAACGGCTCACATGAACTAAGTTAGGAAACTCTACATAGACTACAGCCAAAGTTCCTGCCCTGACGATCCTAGCGAGAGTGGGGCATGACTAGGCGTTCTGTACAGCATGCTCACGCTGGACATGCGTCACAACAGGCTTTAGACCTGCCTCCATGGCCTCCCTCCTGCCATATCCTCATATGAATACGCGTCCATATGTTTAGCGAGTTTTAACGATAGTTAAACTTACTTACAGTAGCTTATTCCACTGTAAACAATTCTACTATAACATGTGTTTATTATATATACTATTTCTATAAGGATTTAGTGCTTAGCAAGTTAACATTCATAATTTGCAAGCAATTTGTGGATTCTCATATATTTTTGTTTTCGCCATGTGTAATGATTATAGGGTTATAGTTGATACATATATTAATTGTGTGTGCACAAATAGATATGTTACTACCAAAATAATACCATTTGTGAATGAAGTGTCTTTTAAACGAAGCTTATTATATTGTTGAGTTACCAAGTAAATTACCACTTGTCCTAGGGTCCTGAGACAATGCGACAATTTTCCGATCGTGGTCACCACAAGAAGCTTGTGTGTAGCGTGTCTAATTATAGGCCCAACTCACTAACACCATGAGGACCGATCTCACCTTCACGGTCAGAGGTCAACATAAGTAAAGAAAACGGGGGTCTGCAGAGCGTCGATTGGTCCACACCCGGCAGATCCCCTTCATACCCAACCCATCTTGTCCATATGCCTATCTAATTTTATCTTAATGTTCTCTATCGTTCTTGATCCCACTATAGTACTTGGTAGCCTATTCCACCTATCTACAACTATGTTACCAAACCAATATTTACTTATATTTGTTTCTGAATCTAAATTGTTGGGAATCCTAGCTGGTATATATACCGTAGTTTGAATTTCCCGGGTTCACGACAGCTGGTTCCTTTTTGTTTATACGCATTACTTTATTTATCTTTGTGGATAAGTATTACTGTGGTTGCACCAATTATATCTTAGTTTATTTTCCCTTATTATTTAATCACGAGGGGCGATATAGAACCCTTAAATATATTTATATTGTTACGATAAGAGGGAATCTCAGTACACTTCACACAGAGACTTCGTCCCGCTCACAACAAACCACCAGTTGCTGCCACATAACAACAGAACTTCACTGATCTACACCTACCGACATGTCCATCACCTAACCTACACTCTTTGCATCACAGCTAAGTTCCTTTAATACTAGAAGTACTTCATAGATATTACTGGGACTACCACAGATAGCCTACATATACAATTTAACACGTAAGTCCAACGACCGGTATCATATTTATAGCCTAGGCCATTTCATCTTTCCAGGTCTGAACATTTACTTTATATCCGTTTCTCCTCTACCCTCTAGGAATAATAATCAGGATAGAAATGTTTCTAATTTGAAACCATTTGATCGGGTTCTTTCGCAATCAATGAACTTTAGTACATCTTTCATGTCCCCTTTAATAATCTCACTAACCCACTTGAACACCTCTATCATATCCCCTCTAACTCTGCGTCTCTCTAACGAATGTAAGCAGGGCAGGATCAAGAGCTGTGTGGGCCCTGGGGCACAGCATTTGTGGGGGCCCTTTATTCAGTGGCCCCTGTTGTGCATAAGTGGGCGAGCGAAGCGAACCTGCGCAGCTGGGTAAATTAAGCACTTTTTGGGGTATTTTGATGCCTATGTATGGCAAAGGAGTCGTGTTATATCCCATGCCACCCTCCACCTTCTATCTGATCCACTACGCTTAACAAGTACATCACACTTTCTTCTTTGCACACAAATATTTAAACAAATCTTAATGCATCTTCATTTTATTTCTCTATCACTCTTTCAAGTATGGTAGGGACACTTGTTACAGTCAATTTGCCTGGTGTCCCCTTCATGCTCATACAAATATAAAGAGATAACACACAAGTAGAGCATATTCTTACTAAGTATAACATATAGTCATAGGATTCCTATACCGGTACCATGTTTAAAACTGATAGCAGATTGAGTACTAGACGCCATGGTATCCAGAGGTAAAGTAAAAAACAGAGACAGGCAAATATGGTTTCGCTTTGTAGTTTGCTAATAATATTAATATTAGTGTTTAAAGCTAGTCTAGATAGAGCTGGAAGAGTTTAAAAAATACTGTACACGTTACTTTCTCGTACACACCCATGAATACAAAAAAAAGACAATAAAACAAAAAATGCAATTAACCCGTAAACAGCGGGAAAGCTCTTAAGAGGTTTTACTGGGCGACGGCGGCAAAGCTCTTAAGAGGGAGGCCTAAAAATACCATTTAACAGCACTAAACAAATTTTTTTTTTTTTTTTTTTCCCTATACCTCATATCACTCCTCCACATCCCCTCCTTCCTCCCTTTCCCCTCCCCCTTCAATTATCATCTATTTTCCCTGTTATACCCTAATTTGTTGGTATATTTTTGTGCTAACATTAGCAAACTGTGTGGGGGATGTGCTTACGTGCCTAGCAGGTGTGTTCCACAAGCGAGTGTGTGTATTAGTAGGCTCAGTGTGGCTTGAGGCCTCGTGGAGGGAGGGGTTGCCTCAATTTTCTCCACAATTCATGAATGGGCTGGTCCATCTATATTCGCGATTTTGACCAGAAAAATTATATTTTCATTGGTTTGATTGTTGTTACAGGTTACTATCTTCATAGTGAAGGTAAAATAGGCTCATATGAATAGGTAATAACGATATTTATCGTAAAATGACGATTATAGGCCTGAATGGAGCCCATATGCTCGCCCATGGGGAGCTAGTTCATTACCCCCCCCCCCTCGCTGTTCCTGGGTTAATAACATAAGAACATAAGAAAATGGGAGTCTTCAAAAAGCCGATCGGCCCATACAAGGCAGATCCCTGTCACACCCAACCCCAATTACAAGGATCAATTATAGACCCATCTCACTAATACCCACCAAAACGGTCAGAGATTAACAAAAGATTACGGGGGTCTGCTGAGCGCCGCAGACCCGGTAGACCCCTCACACCCAACCCATCTCGTCCATATGCCTATCTAATTTAATCTTAAAGCTCCCTATCGTTCTTGATCCCACTATATCATTTGGTAGCCTATTCCACCCATCTACAACTCTGTTACATAAGAACATAAGAAAATGGGAGTCTGCAGAAAGCCGATTGGCCTAAGCAAGGCAGTTCCCTGTCCCACACAACCCCAATTACAAAGCCCAATTATAGGCTCAACACTCTAATACCCTGAGGATCATCTTACCAAAACAGTTAGAGATTAACGCAGGATTACGGGGATCTGCAGAGCGCTGATTGGCCCAACCCGGCTGATCCCCCTTCACACCCAACCCTTCTCTTCCATATGCTTATCCAATTTTATCTTAAAGCTCCCTACTGTTTTTAATCCCACTATAGCACTTGGTAGTCCATTCCACCCATCTACAACTCTGTTACCAAACCAATATTTGCCTATATCTTTTCTGAAACGAAATTTATCTAATTTGAAACCATTGGTTCGAGTTCTTTCGCTATCACTGAGCTTTAGTACATTTGTCATGTCCCCTTTGTTAATCCCACTAACCCACTTGAACACCTCTATCATATCCCTTCTAACTCTGCGTCTCTCTAACGAATGTAAGCCTAATTTCTTCAACCTTTCTTTATACGGAAGATTTCTAATATTATGGATACATTTTTTCATTCTACGTTGTACTCTCTCCAATGAATCTATGTCCATTCTGTAATAAGGACACCAAAATTGAACAGCATAATCCATATGGGGTCTCACTAATGACAAGTAAAGTTTTAAGATAACATCAGCAGTTCTGTTACTCACACTCCTAGAGATGAACCCGAGAATCCTGTTTGCCTTGTTTCGAACGCTTATACACTGTTTTCTAGGCTTCAAATCATTGCTAACAAACACACCTAGATCTTTCTGACAATTAGAGTTTTCTAATTCCATATTAGCTAGTTTATATTTAACATTTGTATGCATCTTCCCTATCTTTAATACCTTGCAATTGTCAATGTTAAACTTCATCTGCCAATTTACTGACCATTCGTGTAAGGTATCTAGATCCCTTTGGAGGCACTCTATATCAAGATACATAGACTAACAGGTATGTTCACTTTGGTCCAAATATTCGTCCCGCCGGACGTCACTAGGTGATTTTTCAGTAGGGTTCACCAGGTGAGAAGCGGTCAGTCCCGTCCCGACCTCTGGCCAGTTCAGGTCAAGGCTTGGGTCCCGGTCCAGTGAACCCACTCCAGCCATTTTGCATTTTAACCGTAAATCATACAAGAGACACCTTATGTATGAATTATTAAATAAACCAGTCCCCAATCGTCTGATTGTATTGATGGATGATATTCGTCTTAAGCTTCATAATATCGTCTAAATTTGGCTACAATAAAATATAGCACACGTTGCTGATACTCAAGGGTTAATTCTACAGTATAGTCAAGCGGTGTAGCAAACAAAGTTGGACTATGGGTAAACCCCCCCCCCCCATTTCCCATGGACATTCCCCTGGGTATAGGTGCGACATTCCTTGGATAGTTAAAAGTTCACCGCTACATACAAATGGCGCTGATAAGCCTCCCTCTCACCCAACCCCTCGGCAGTAGATATTTTTGTTTTTACTTTAACTTAAGTAACTTTCTATGTGGGTACTTTTACTTTTAGCTGAGTAACCTTTCAAGTACATACTTTTACTTGAATCATGTTCACACAGAGGGTTCTGATGTTGCCAGTCAAAAGACAGGGGTGTGTGTGTGTGTGTGTGTGTATGAGCGACAACAAGATACACTACCGGTACTATTTGTAAAGCAAAATCACGCATAAATACACAGTAATAACAAAGGACAAATAATAATAATAATAATAATAATAATAATACAAATCTTAGCATACAGGATTATTGAATATGAGTTTATTTTTGTTTACCTTCTACTCTCCATTTTCTTTCATATCCCCAAGATTTAAGGATATCAGTCTTGGGTATAAATACCCCATTTTCCAACTGGAGAACACCTACTGACGTCACTGACCTGCGCACCAGGCGGGAGTGAACATACCTGTTAGTCTATGTATCTTGCTCTATATCTCTATCTGAATCAATTGTTCTCCCCATTTTGGTATCGTCTGCAAATTTACTTATCCTACTAGTTATACCTAAATCAAGGTCATTTATGTATATAACAAACAACAGAGGACCTAATACAGATCCCTGGGAGACACCACTTTTGACTGCTCCCCATTCTGACTTTGTACCATTTATACTGACTCTCTGCTTCCTACCAATTAGCCATTACCTAATCCATCCCAACAACGCCCCACCTATTCCATGCGCCTCAACCTTTCTCATCAATCTCTCATGGGGGACTCTGTCGAACGATTTACTGAAATCTAAATATATTATATCATATGACTTGTCATTATCTACTGCTTCATATACCTCTGAGAAAAAACTAAGAAAATTAGTAAGGCAAGAACGTCCCTGAGTGAATCCATGCTGAGAAGAATTTATTAAATTAAATGTATCTAAGTGGTTTCTAATTTTACTAGCAATATTTGACTCTAGTAGCTTTCCTATGATTGATGTAAGACTAATGGGACGGTAATTGGATGCTATTGATTTGTCACCTTTTTTGAAGATCGGAACTACGTTTGCAAGCTTCCAAGCTTCTGGAACTATACCTGTCTCTAATGACTTGTTAAATAGAAATGTTAATGGGTAACTTAACTCATCCCTACATTCTTTTAATACTCTAGCATATACCTCATCAGGACCTGGCGATTTATGAGGTTTCAGTCTGTCAATTTCCTTAAGCACATCATTTCTACTTATAGTAACCGTACTTAACCTATTTTCTATACTATCGCTATATACCTTACGGACTTCTGGAAACTGTGCCAAATTTTCATTAGTGAAAACGGAAAGAAATTTACTATTTAATGTACTGCACATTTCTAAATCATTTTCTGTCATTTCTCCTATCGAAGTTTTAAGGGGACCAATTACATATCTAACCTTGGATTTATATAGTTGGTAAACCAACCAATTGGTTACCAAACCAATATTTGCCTATATTTTTTCTGAAACGAAATTTATCTAATTTGAAACCATTTGTACGAGTTATTTCGCTATCACTGAGCTTTAGTACATGTTTCATGTCTCCTTTATTAATTCCACTAACCCACTTGAATACCTCTATCATGTCACCTCTAACTCTGCGTCTCTCTAACGAATGTAAGCCTAATTTCTTCAACCTTTCTTCATACGGAAGATTTCTAATGTTATGGATAATTTTTGTCATTCTACGTTGTACTCTCTCCAATGAATCTATGTCCATTCTATAATAAGGACACCAAAATTGAACAGCATAATCCATATGGGGTCTCACTAATGACAAGTAAAGTTTTAAGATAACATCAGCAGTTCTGTTACTCACACTCCTAGATATGAACCCGAGAATCCTGTTTGCCTTGTTACGAACGCTTATACATTGTTTTCTAGGCTTCAAATCATTGCTAACAAACACACCTAGATCGTTCTCACAGTCTGAGTTTTCTAATTCCATATTAGCTAGTTTATATTTAAAATTTGTATGCATCTTCCCTATCTTTAATACCTTGCATTTGTCAATGTTAAACTTCATCTGCCATTTTACTGACCATTCGTGTAAGGTATCTAGATCCCTTTGCAGACACTCTATATCTCTAACTAAATCAATTTTTCTCCCCATTTTGGTATCGTCTGCAAATTTACTTATCCTACTAGTTATACCTAAATCAAGGTCATTTATGTATATAACAAACAACAGAGGACCTAATACAGATCCCTGGGGGACACCACTCTTGACTGATCCCCATTCTGACTTAGTACCATTTATGCTGACTCTCTGCTTCCTACCAATTAGCCATGACCTAATCCATCCTAACAACGCCCCACCTATTCCATGTGCCTCAACCTTTCTCATCAATCTCTCATGAGGGACTCTGTCGAAAGCTTTACTGAAATCTAAATATATAATATCATATGACTTGTCATTATCTACTGCTTCATATACCTCTGAGAAAAAAACTAAGCAAATTAGTAAGGCAAGAACGTCCCTGGGTGAATCCATGCTGAGAACAATTGATTAAGTTAAATGTTTCTAAGTGGTTTCTCATTTTCCTAGCAATAATTGACTCTAGTAGCTATCCTATGATTGAAGTGAGACTAATGGGACGGTAATTGGATGCTATTGATTTATCACCTTTTTTTGAAAATCGGAACTACATTTGCAAGCTTCCAAGCTTCTGGAACTATACCTGTTTCTAATGAATTGTTAAAAAGAAATGTTAATGGGTAACTTAACTCATCTCTGCATTCTTTTAATACTCTAGCATATACCTCATCGGGACCAGGCGATTTCTGAGGTTTCAGTCTGTCAATTTCCTTAAGCACATCATTTCTACTTATAGTAACCGTACTTAACCTATTTTCTACACTATCGCTATATAATTTACGGACTTCTGGAATCTGTGCCAAATTTTCATTAGTGAAAATGGATAGAAACTGACTATTTAATGTACTGCACATTTCTAAATCATGTTCTGTCATTTCTCCTATCAAAGTTTTAAGGGGGCCTATTTGTATCTCTAACTTTAGATTTATATAGTTGGTAAAAAGCCATAGGGTTATTTTTTGAGTCATTGGCTATCCTGATTTCATAATTTCTTTTGTCTGTCCTTATACCTTTTTTAACCTCTCTTGATAGATTCTGATAGTAAGCAAGTAGGTGAAAATCGCCTTTCTTAATTTTTCTATATATTCCTCTCTTTTTTCCTAGAAGGTCTAATAGTCTATTATTCATGCATTTGGGTTGGTTCTGTGTTGATCTAAATTTTCTTTTGGGGATATATTTATTTTGCGCATTGTGGAGTGAGAGAAATAAAATGATTTTATGTAGCTGTCAAATTATCCTGAGTTAAGACTTGTATCTGAGAGAGAGTATGTTCATTAGCGCACCTGGGTCCACTTAATAGTTTAACCATAGGATCGACTCTTAAGGCTCTTCTTAATCCACCATAATTGGCTTTTCTGAAATCTGGGATAAGTGTCGTATTCTCTTTAGCCTTTCCTGTCCATTGTATGTTAAAATAAATTGATTTATGATCACTATTTCCTAGTTGGTCTCCTATCTCTACATTATTTATCATTTGTTCATATTTACTGAGAACTAAATCGAGGATATTATTACCTCTAGTAGGCGAGTCTATGAATTGAAATAAAAAACTATCCTGTATCGCCTCAATAAACTCTTTTGAATCTGAGTCGCCGATTTGATGCTGCTAATCAATATTCGGAAAATTAAAATCCCCCATAATACACACATTGCTAAACCTTGATGCTATTTTCACTTCCTACCATAAAGCTGTACCTTCGTTTCTACTCATATTTGGTGGTCTATAAATAACTCCAATAATTGTGGTCTCACTACCTTCGCTAACCTCTACCCAAACACTTTCGTTATCAGTATTTAGTCTAATACCTGATTTAATACAGCTGTTTAAAGAACTCCTGACAAACACTGCTATTCCGCCGCCCCTCCTACTTGTTCGGTCGCGTTTAAACAAACTATATCCTGGTATATGGAATTCTGCTAACAAATTTCTTGATTCTTTATTAATCCATGTTTCAGTCAGTGCTATAATGTCTATATTTTCGTTGCTAACAAGTGCTCTAAGTTCATCCATTTTGTTACATAAACTCCTACAGTTTGTATAATATAATCGCAATGAATTTATTTTACTGGTATCGGATTTACCTTTATTTCTAACTGAATTCCCATCTTCTGTTACACCTTCAATATTTCTACTAGCAGTACAATTAAAATCCTGTGACTGATATTTTCTATTCCTATCTGATGTACCAGTACGGCAATTTACCCTATCTAGACAATTATTCTTACTCATATTCTCAGGCTTTATTTACAGCGAAACCCCGCGACAATCCTATCTAATGACCTAGCTAAATTTGCCACCCCTAGCCGAAAAAGATGAACCCCGTCCTGTGCGTACAACTGATTTTTACCATAGAAACGGGTCCAGTTATCAAGGAAATGTATTGCATTTGCATTGCAGTATTTTTCCAGCCGACAATTGATACCAATTGCCCTAGATGACCATTCCTTGCTGACCCCTCTCCGTGGCAAGATACTGTGTACTACAGGTATGCCTCCCTTCCTCCTAACTTTATCTAACACCTCCCTGTACTGCCGAAGCAGTACTTCCGTCCTACCTTTACCAACATCATTGCTCCCTGTACTGAAACAGATAATGGGGCTATCTCCAATATCTTTCATGATGTAATCAATTTCCTCTAACACCTTCCCAACCCCGGCACCAGGCAGACAGACAAGCTTCCTTATATTAGTACAGGTGGACCTAGCTAAGTGTCTGACCATGGAGTCCCCAACAATTGAGAAGGATTTGCCTCTCCTTGTCGATGACTTGGTAGCAGCTGCGGCAGCGGCATGAACTCCTAGGGCAGCAGTTGAAGGTACTCCTGGGGGGGCAGCAGTCACAGCATTCCCTGTGTTTGGAGGCAACTTACTTACCTTTCTCCTGGTTTCCTCGCCGAAGGAAGCACTCGCAGCCTCACCATCACATTCATCATCTAAGGTGATGAACTTGTTGCTGAGGGCAACTGGCTGCTGTAGAAATTTGCAGGTTGTTGCACTTGTTGTGTTATGACCGGCACAACGAAATAAACAAGGGCACTTAATATTGGACTACAAGATAGGCTAGATCTGCAACAACGGTACGCTAATTCCAAACCCTCGAACTATTAAGCCGGTGAACAAAACACTTAAACCCTCCAGAGTTAATCTACTGGATAACGGGGTATCAATTAACTGGGTTAAGTGTACTTCTACAAAGGTTTTCCGGTGACGGCAAAGCCTACTCACAACAAGAGTAATTACGTTAATAAAAAGCTCTCAAGTAATAACAATGCTTAGATAAACTATGACAAGATTTAATACAAGGTTATATGCTTACGTTATCTTTAGTGTGAGTCTGGACTCAACACTAAAACTCTTCAATGCTCTATGAAAACACTTGAAGTCTAGTCCTACAGCAAACAGATATGGAATCTTCTGAAAACGTCTGATGCTCTAAGATGCTCGTCAAATATAGAACAGGAGTAATGCAGGGGCAGGACACCAAAGCGTGTGTCTTAAATACACCAAAGAGTAGGATACATATATATATGGAAACAAGAGAGTGCAACAACTCTGTGACAGCACTAACAACAGCAACTCAAAAACAGTACTTCCTTAGCCAAAGTAACAGCCATACTGGGTTGTGCACTATGCACCAACCTAGGCTTAAACAATACGTGAATAATTGCTAAAGCATACGCAGTTAAAGTTAATAAACAAAATGCTGTCTTTCTTACTAATAAAGTCTAGCAGCAGCATAAAGGTACAGGGAGCCTAGGCAGAGCTCGAGCATGCTCGCAGCCTACTATCTCCCCTGAACAGATTTCCCTTATCTTACGTTAAGTGACTAGGAGGCTCTCTTGGTAAGTCCAGATCTCAAGTATCTGGTCTTACCCTGGCGCTCCACAAAGGTCAACAAAAATGAGTTAGCAAGTTTACAAGCAAGAGTAGGCAAAAGCCCTTCGCTTGTATACTGCTAAGCTCGCAAAGGAAAATATGCACAAGGGTGTACTACAGGCTACCTAGCTCCGTCGAAGTCGTACAGGCTCTGACTTGCCATATACATAACACAGACAACGACCAAAGATACCCTCCACTGTCTAGCATTAAATAGTAATAAAGAACAACCAAATAATTAGAAGCACCCAACAATATGAATCCATGTGACTATGATTCTAATAACCTCTAAAGCTAGTGCAAAACATATATGTGAGAACAGGTGCTGGTAATACGACTGGCCGACTATGGAAGTCGTATGCGAGAACCAGAAGGGATGGGTAATTGAATAAAGATAGGAAGTATTGGAAAGAAGGAGTTCAGAGAGAGGCAAAGCAGTAAAGGGGGTTAGATATGAGACAGAATGCGAGGGAAGTGTAGGACCGAGCACGCAATGCCATGTTCTGAGGAGAGAGGAGGGTAGGAGCCCGACCACTGGGCAAGGAGGGCGGCGACCAACCACAGGCCACTACGTCACAGGAAAAGCAGACGTCATATACCACGCTAGGCACGCCGACCAATAGCGAGCGGGTGGGCCCACCGAGCGAGGGATACACACGTACATATGCACACACACTGCCTCTTCGCTCTCCAACTCTCTCTCTCACGCGCTGCATGTTATAATCACTACTATGGATATAAAATACTTCTAAGTGTCACAGACAAGAATAAAGGCAAACACTGATCTGTCTGTGACAACACGAATACTAAGAAAGAAAGAATATCGTTCTACGATTATTATAGCCCATTTCACTGCCGTGGCAAGTGCTAGTGAGTCACGAGTACATTCTGGCAAGCTGGCCAGCGTAACACCCCGCCCAAGATGTGGGACGTATTAACCTCCGGTAAACGACACATCTGACCAGACAGAATGCCCACAAACCCCGCATCACCCAGCTACTCCCCAAGTTGTGAAAAACAAGGCACAATCACAAACGTAAAAACATCTCATTATATAAAAAAAATCTACACAACACTTCCCCAAAATAATAGTATCACTTAACAATATTATGCTCAACGAGCAAGCTTCACCAAGCCTAGCCTACTAAGAACAAAAACTCAGAATGTCTTAGATTCTTGCTGTAACATACTGCACTTATATACTATCAAAAGAAAGAGTTTTTATGTGAGGTTTTTGTATTATCTTAATAGTGTTTTTGGCGGCTTTGCACTACAGGGGCAAGCCTAATTTTTCTCCAAACTCAAACCAACACTGACTGCACGGCGAGGGTTCTCCTTAAAACATACCCTCCCGTGACAAACAATCAGCCAGAACATTATCAGTGCATGCCAGAACATTACATGCCACACATCCAACTTGTATTCCGGCAGCAAAACAACACCTGACACTGATAAACTGCCCAGTCCATCACAAGACTGGCACTTCTCTTCGCTCTCACCGGCAACGGGACCTGCCAATAACCTTTCACTATTTCCACCTTAGTGATAAACGAGGCAGCCCCGATGCGGTCTATGGGGTTGTCAACTCCTGGCAATGTATAGGCGTCTGTCAGGGATGATGCACCAACACTCTTGCAATCAACACAAACACGGATCTTGCCACTCAACTCAGGTTGCAAAGTCATTGGCAACGACCACTCACGATATCCCTTATCCCTCAGACCCTTTTCCAACATGTAGTCCAGCTCTGCCTTCACGACAGGCAGTTGAGCAGGATTTATACGGTAGGGAGCCAATTTGAGCTTTGCACTGTCTCCAGCCTCTATGTCGGGTGCCCCCCCGGACATCAGGCCTGGAGAATCAACAAACATGCGGACGTACTGCCACAGCCTAGTAAACAACTTCTCTTGGCGCTTAGGAACAAGAGGTTGCAAATTATCTCGAAGAACAACATGCTCTTTGCCCTCCCACAACCCAGCCGGGGCCGCAGTCTCTAAACTATAGTCTCCCTCCTTCTCCACCTCTGTCCCTAAAACAGCCAGGTCATGAGAGGGACAATCTGTACCACCTGTGCAGTCACTCCCATAGTTCATAAGCGCTAAGGCCTCCCCACCGATACCGTACATGCGCACCCCCGCATTCCTTGCGGCTACACCTGCCTGCGCAGCATCACCGCCTTCAGCGCCACGGCCAGATACAGTCGGTCTATGGAGGGCTGTTGCATTTTACTAGGGCAGCATTGGGAGGCTATGCGACGGTCGGGCGCATCTATTCCATAGTTATCCTCACCAATCTGCTTAATGTCCCGATACGGACCACCACCCTTAGCAGCCATGGGTCGACCCTGAACTGACAACCATGCCAAAGCCTCGTCGCCCACCTTGAACAACCTAGACAACGAGGCCAACGTTTTACTCACACCCAAGTGACCTGCCAGTGGAACATCGTGCACCGCATGAGTTGTGAGGCCTGGGTGCTCGGCAAAAACAGTGGGGTATAAACCGAACAGGTGCTGGATCGCTGCACGCTGTTGCTCAGGCAAGTGCTCAAGCGCTTCCACAGCCACCTGACTCGTGTTCCCCGCCCACTGATCCGCCGAGACATGACAATCCCAACTTTCCTCCACCTGTGCCTCACTGCCCCCCTCTCCTTCTCCACCTTGGCCGCTGCAGACCAACACAGGGACAGTAGGCTGCTCAGGTGTGCGCCTCACAAACTCCTTCCACAGGATCACATGACATGCTTCCCCATCCTCATCTAGTTCAATAGCCCCGTTCCCACAACTCTCAAGAATAGGATCTTCTAGTTGCATCCGTCGTATATCAGAGGGTGCCAACCTGTCCAAGGGCTCCTTGAGCAACTTGTGGCCACCCCCGATACTGGGTTGCTCAAGCCTAGTCTGTTTCACCTGGGAAAATTTCTGTCGCGAAGTGCTATCACGCCCTACCATGTCACTAGGGGGGACAGGTTCTGGGGCCACTCCGGACCTCGAAAGTGGTGCAAGTACCGAGTCACCAAGGAGTGTCGCTGGGTCCAAACTCTTAACCCGACCACCAGCCTCGACTTTCTCCTTCCGACCCTTCCTCCGCTGGTCTGAAACCTGGGTACTAGGCTGTGACACCTGAGCGGACTGAGATCTGGTGTCAGCACACGCCATCTGCTGCGTCTGGCACCTCTCGAGCCCCTCTTGCCCCTCCCTACTCGTGCCGGCCGCCCTCTCGGCAACGACTAAGGGTGGAACCTCGGAAGTAGGCACCGCAAAGTCATTACCGAGAAGGAGGTCGACCCCCTCAACTGGCAATTTCTCTACAATCCCCACATCCAACTCCCGTGTCACACCATCCACCACAAGCTCCACTCTCACCAGCGGGTAAGACCGCACAGCATTGATGCCTTGAACCACTACAACCCGAGCTGTGTTAATAGGCTTACCAGTGAAGTTCTTAAGTAACGTCTGGGAGGCACCCGTATCACGCAACAACTCAAGCCTATGTTCCACACCAGCCCACCTCACAGTGCCATGTCCCCTATGACCACAAAAAGCATCTCGGACGGGTATCGAGCCCTCCTTATGCTTCTTCACCGACTGTGACTTCGCAACCGACGATTTACCCCGGGCAAACGCGGAAGACCTCAAAGACACCTCGATGTTGCTCACTAGAGACACCACCGCCGTAGACTGTGTGCTCGGACAAGAGCGAACAATATGCCCCTTATTATGGCACTTAAAACACTCCACCTCACTCATTGACTTTCCCTGGGGTGGGGAAGGGCCCTGGCCTTTCTTTAACGAGAAGGATTTCGACTTGGGTTCAAAATTGGCAACAGTGCTCTTAGTAGGATAATTTGTTGTATCATTAGTTCGGGGGGGTTGGGTGGTACGCCCCTTGTTACCTACCTCAGCTCTCTGGGCAGACCCGCACCCACGAATTAACGACAACCTGAGGTCAGCCAACTCAGCCGCCTCCTGCAGAGTTTTAGGTTGCTTTTCTTTCAGGTTAAGAGTCAAGTCACTGCCAGTGCATTTAAAGAATTGTTCTAACAACACTAATTGCTTCACTGCATCAAAAGTAGTTGCTTTCTCCAACCTCAACCAATTCACAAACGCATCTGATAGTTCTCTAGTATGTTCCTGGAAAGTACTTTCCTTTCTCTTAGGAACAGCCCTAAACTTCAGCCTATAGGTCTCTGGCTGCAACTCATACGCCCTCAGGACAGCCTCTTTCAATGCCTCATAATTCACACAGGAATCTAGGGGCAAAGCATCGTACGCCTTGAGTGCTTTCCCCGTCAATCGTGAAGAAACAAGGGCTGCCCACTTCTCCTCGGGCCATTGGTGCTCCCGGCACTTTTTCTCAAAACGGAGAAAGAATTCTGTAACTCCTGACTCATCAAACACTGGAACCAACTTTAGTAGATGCGACAGGGACTGGTCATGGGGTCGACCCCCCTGGACGAAACGGTTCCCCGTCACCTCTTTACGAGTTTTCCCTAGGTCAACATCGGCACAATACATTGCAGACTCAGCCTGATACTTATACTTGAGCTCAGCCTCATGCTTAGCCTGTTGCTCCTGCTGCTCAAGTTTGGCGAGCTCGAGCTGAAACAACATCTCGGAAGACAAACCCTGAGGAGGGGGTGCTACTACCGGGGACCCACCCAGTGAGTCACCTAGAGGCTTACCCAACCGCCAGCGGACATCGGCCTGCGGGAACGTACTCGGCTCCGGAACCCGAGGGGGCGCCATGATAGGAGTTGAGTGGAATGGGGGCTGGGACGAAGGTGCCCCAGCTCCCGCTCCACCCGAAGCCCCATGCACCCCACCCAGCACACAGGTAACCAGCTCACTTCTCAACAAACCGATAGTGCAAGAAAACCCTCAGACCGTGGCTATACACTGCAGTCCGTACCGGTCCAGCCCCGACACCCGGTCCGCCGACACAGGCTCCTCCAAAAACCTCCGAGCATCCTCCTCACCGTTCACCACCGGAACGCCGTCAGACAACTCCACCTTCTCCACCTTCTCACCTGTCTCTCGCACTGTGCCCTCACTATTCTCAAACCCGTCCAGTGACGACATGATGGAGTAAAAAAAAAAAATCCCAAGTCAAGACAAAAGTAGCCAAACTCTCGCGTAGCTTTTTTTTTTTTTTTAAGTGCAATACTAGGTCACCAATAAACTCCAACAAGTTCCATATATCCTCAAAAACAATGTCCACTCTCTCTCTCTCTCTCTCTCTCTCGAGATGAGAGAGAGAGAGAGAGAGAGAGAGAGAGAGAGAGAGAGAGAGAGAGAGAGAGAGTACAGTTGAACTTATGGAATTGTATCCAATCAGTGACTTTATGTGTGGAAATGAAAACAGTATGATTATATTAGGGGTGTAGTTCCTTATACTGTAGTTAATTCATATGACCAAGTAGCGGGTTTGCTACACATTAGTCGTGTAAATCAAACATAATATACTTCCTTCCATATATAGCACAATGAGTGGATAGTTTTTTGTGGCCAACTGTACATACTTGACCACGGTCGCCTAATTAATATAACCTTGACTGACCCTCCCGGGAAATATCATATAGTCACAGATAGGCTCACCAACAATATCTAGAGTATTGCCTCAATGGTCTTATATATCTTGTGGGACTTTGACATAGGTCTCCAGTTATTTTTCTTTCAGTAATTGTATATGAGTGTGTGTGTGAATATTTACAGGATTATATATATATATATATATATATATATATACAGTATATATATATATATATATATATATATATATATATATATATATATATATATATATATATATATATATATGTATATATAAATCAACACCAGCGCTGGTAAAAGCATCTTTATTTTGGTAACTTTTCGGTTTAAGCATAAACCATCTTCAGACCTGAACTGAAATGAAATAAAAGCCTATATGAATGGCAGAGTAATTGTCTAATGTAAATATTCTTATGAATACATAAATTTAACAAATCTAGAATAAAACTTAAACTAAATAGTTATAAAAATAATAACCTAATACATATTAGAACTAGTAAAGTGAAAGAATAAAATGAGAGACGAAGAAATATTATGTGAGCAATAAAAGGAGGGGGGGGGGAAGTTAATAACAAATGTTTTCATATAATTATATAAGAAATAACCTTTACATATTAGAAACAGAGTAGAGGAGTGGAAGAGTCATGCACACCCAGGCTGGGTTTATGTAACTGGGTGAGCAGGGTCTCCGACAGGAGTCGTGTGACTGTGTTTGGGGCAGTGGTGAGAATTGAAAAATCGGAGGGTTTTATGGGGTGATCAGATGATTCAGAGTGGTTTCGAATGGCAGAAAAGGAAGGATTTGAAAGAGGTCGGTTAGTTCTAAATGACCTACCCCGATGCTCCGAGATCCTGGCGGTGAGATGTCTCTTGGACTGACCAATATAAGTCGTATTGCATCGACTACATTTAAAGGAGTACACCACCGAGGACTGTAGAGAATCGGGGATTCGGTCTTTAATTTTAAAGAAGTGAGACAAAGTTTGGGGAGATTTGAATACCACTCTCAGTGATATTTGCGGGTAATGTTCACAAATCAATTTAGCGACTTTATTTCGAATTGAATATGATTTGTTGCCTACCCAGTTACATAAACCCAGCCTGGGTGTGCACGACTCTTCCACTCCTCTACTCTGTTTCTAATATGTAAAGGTTATTTCTTATATAATTATATGAAAACATTTGTTATTAACTTCGCCCCCCCCCCCCCTCCTTTTATTGCTCACATAATATTTCTTCGTCTCTCAATTTATTCTTTCACTTTACTAGTTCTAATATGTATTAGGTTATTATTTGTATAACTATTAATTTTAAGTTTTATTCTAGATTTGTTAAATTTAGTTATTAATAAGAATATTTACATTAGAAAATTACTCTGCCATACATATAGGCTTTTATTTCATTTCAGTTCAGGTCTGAAGATGGTTTATGCTTAAACCGAAACGTTACCAAAATAAAGATGTTTGTACCAGCGCTGGTGTTGATTGTTATCATCCGACTCCGATTCCCGCAACAAGAGAGTATTGCTTCTATATATATATATATATATATATAGATATATAGATAGATAGATAGATAGATAGATAGATGGATAGATTAGATAAATAAAGTTTCAAGATAGCATTAGCAGTTCTGTTACACTCCTAGAGATGAACCTAAGAATGCTGTTTGCTTGTTTACGAATGCTTATAGGCCTACATTGTTTCCTACCCTTCAGTTCATTGCTAACAAACACACCCAGATTTTTCTCAGTCTGATATATGTAATTCTGTATTAGCTAGTAGGCCTATATATATTTTGAATTTGTATTCACCGTCCTTATCTAAAATAATTTGCATATAGCTATGTTAAATGTCACATGCCAATTTACTAACCATTCATGTAAAGTATCTAGATTGCTTTGGAGGTACTCTATATCACTATCCGAATCTACTTGTCTCCCCAATCTGGTATCGTCTACAAAGAATATATATATATATATATGTTAGTATATAATAGATTCTCTTTTAAACAGACGAGGTTAAAAGCAATAGCAGTTTCAGCATTCATGATTTTATTGTTACAGCTTTCAATAGTTCTAACAATTTTCCTCTGGGGTTCAGAGATGAGATACAAAAGGTTAGCAAAATTCATGGTGGATCCGACGTTTCACAAGTAAACATCTTGCATCTTCAGGGAATGGAGAGGTAATGATTAGAAATCAGAAATCAGAAATCAGAATAATAGTGTAGAAAAATTAGAGTTGTCAGTGGACAGTGAAGAATAAGGTCGAAAAGAAGAAACTAGTAGGAGTGTAACAGATAGTGGGCTATCCACTTTGCTAATTTTTAGTATATTATATTTATTCAATTTGTTTCGCAACCTCTTTCGAGCAACAACACACCACTAGCTTTAATTAACTTTAATTTATGATTCAGGCAAGGACTACACATTCACTTTGCTATTCTAGGTTCTTTCCGGTTATGCTGATTCACCTGTCTGGGGTCCACCGTAGTGGGCCCCAGGCAAGAGTATCAGCAATCCCGATCAGCGGCACTATATTTCACATATGAACAATGGTTATGCGAGTTGTTTTGTCACTCCACCCGCCATGTCACCCCCATCACTCATCACCCCAAGGTGGTTCCTCCCAGCAAGCTTATTGCCATCACAGCAACACACTTGATTGGAAGATTAGTTGACGGAAGTCTGGGCCCCTAGCAGTGCACCAGCTGGGGAGCAACGCCACAGGCTTTGTCGAATTGTGGTACTGTGTGATTGTCGTAAAGAAGCACTGAGGGATTCACCCCAAGGTCGGTGCTACCTTGGGGGTTTCGTTACTGGTTCTCTGTTGGTAATGTCATGGGAATACAGGCGGTGGTACTGGGTGCTCGACCATACTCCTTACCTGCAGAGCCCCTGGGTGAGTCATAAGTCGGTGTTGCTATATCCATGGGTGATTATCCAATCATTCCATCTTGTAAGCAAGTCCGGTGCATCGACATCCGTGCTTCCTCCCGACCACACTGCAGGTTCCATCTCTGGTCATACCCAGTGCTTCTAAGTCGCACAACAGGCATAGCCCAGAGATAGTCCAAGCTAGTAATGGTCGGAAATTCGGCTGAGTCTGATGTTGTGGGCCCCAGATGGGATCTCTATCAATCAAGTAAAAAGGGGTTCTGGTATGGCCACTTCTAGATTTGATCTCGTTGAGGGAAACCAGGAGTGTTGTCTCCTTATCGGGTCGTTAAGGATTTCAAGATTTACATCAAGTAATATTCTGACCATAATATTATTCCACAGCTTAGATGCTCTCTCATGTAGCTTGATGTTTATGGCCTTTACTGAGGACTCTCTGTGTATTTCTTCTGTATTCATAGCAAAGGGGTACTTGGAATCATTGTTTGCCCATCTAAGTGCTTTATTTTGGATCCTTTGTATTTTTTGCATTTGTGTCCTACTTAGAATATTAAGGGGTATAGTGGGGAATTCTATTGTTGGTAAGACAAATGTTTTAACTAAGTGAACTTTGATATTGATTGGTAGGTTATTGAGGACATTTAGTTCTTGTAGAGCCAAGTTGCCTTTGATAGTAAGCGAGTTCACATGATGACAGTAGCCGCTACCGGTGATATTTAATCCCAATATTTTTCCTCTTGTTTTATATTCCATTAAATTCCCATTTACAATGATGTCTTGATTATTTTTGGTTGCCAGTGGGATTATTGTGAATTTTGTTTGGGTTGTCTTAATTTTCCATTTTCTTTCAAAATGGTTGATTTTTTCAATTTCTTGTCTCACAAGTGTGGCCATTAATATCCTTGATTTTCCCCCGTCAGTTATTATTTGAGTGATGTCATCTGCGTAACTAATGTTGTGGCAGTCGGCGGCTGGCTGTGGCATGTCACTAGTGTTTATCAAATAAAGTTTTGGAGATAGTATGCCCCCTTGAGGTACCCCGCTTTTAACTTCAATTATGGGTCCTGTATAGTTCTTGATTCTGATTTTGACAGTTCTATCAGTTAGATAATCGCAAAGCACTCTCTCCAATACGTCGGGAAGTCCCAAGTGTAGAATCTTATATGTTAACCCATTGTGCCAAACCTTATCGAATGCCTTGGATACATCTCTAAGGACTAGGCAGCATTGTTTTTTGTGGGACTTTGCTTGAGCAATTATTTCGCATGTTACGGCCAGTGCAGTGTTAGTTCCCCTTCCGTCCCTAAAGCCGTGAAAATTGTTGGGTAAGATATTATTGACTTCTAGGTGATGATTCAGTCTTTTGTTAATGGCTCTCTCCAGCAGCATTACGGGAACTTCGAGCAGGGTGATAGGTCTGTAGTTTTCAGGATTCAGAGGGGACTTATTACCTTTAGGGATAAGTGTTAGTATTCCAGATTTGAACCTATCTGGGAAATATCCCATGGATAATGTGAGGTTAAATATGTCAATAAGGTATATTAATGCTGATTCTGGGAGGTTGGTGAGGGTATCCTTGTTAATTCCACTCTCACCAGGAGCGGTACCTTTCATGTTTTTGATGAATTCTTTTATCTCGTTTAAGGTGACTCTTCTTGTGACTGGGTTGTCTCCCGAGTCTTCTCATGTCGGGGTGAAGAAATGGAAGCGTCCTGTGCATGTTTGGTTCTAAGAATCGTCTGACTAGTTCTTCATTTTCCTCATCAAATTCCTCATTCTCCTCCTCACTGATCCTAAAGTTCCTCTCCCATATTCTCCTGAACACTGCTTCCTTGGTTTTGTTATCATAAATGTTTGTATTAGTGTTGTTATCAACGATGTAGGAGGGTAGCTCATTAGCTGTCCCTTTCATCTGTTTGATGTTATTCCAGAATTTTTTTGGGTCGTGATGGTTATCTATTAAGAATTGTGCTCTTTTACGAAGAAGGGTGTTGTTGTTAATTCTACATTGCTCTATTATCTGTTGTTGGATTCTTCTGTAGATCCTATATGATGCTAGGTTCCATCCATGTCTTTCACTGTAGTTATACAATGCTTTAAATCTAATTTGTAATATATGTATCTCTCTTGTGATTAGGGTTTTCTTAACTATTCTGTTTTTGGACTTAGGAATTGAATCGTTGAGTCCTTTCTCTTCTACTTTATACCAATTGTCAAGCTTTGCATCTACCATTTCGGCACCCTCAAATTCATCATAATTTTCATCTTGTGATAGGTTGTTGTGGACGGTTTCTGTAAATTTCTCCCAGTTCGCCTGTCTGTAAATGAATCTAGAAGGAGTAGGTTCACTTATGGCATGTGCAGTTATAGTGATTATTATTGGTAGATGGTCCGAGGATGTGATGGGGCCTGGTTCAATTTTAATGTTATGAAAGGTCTTATTGTTGCTAATAATTATGTCGGGTGTTGTGCTAGATCTGTAAGTTAGATATGTTGGGAAGTTAGGACCGAGATGAACTAAATTATTTAATTGGTTGAATCTCTGAAGGCCTCTGCCTACCTGATTATCAGTGTTATGCCCTAGGAATCTATGTTTGGCATTTAAATCGCCCATTATGTATAGAGGTTCGTAATTATTCAAAAGTTTATGAAAGTCCGGAAATGGCAAATATGGTCTTCTAGGACGTAGGTATGTAGTTGCAATATTGATTGGTCATAGAGTTGTTTGTATTTTGATGTGGATGATATCTGTCAAGTAATCATCAATCTGTCTGTGTTGGATATTGTTTCTGACGAGAATCGCACTGCCATCATTAGCCTCTTCGGACGTATTGATCTTGTATGTATTGAATCCGTGCATCTTGATTCAGTTTCCTTCCCTGATTCCGTGACTGTTTAAAATAATTACGTCTGGGTTTAAATTTTTATAAATAGTGGTTAATTCTTCGTTTCGTGTGGCCCAGTGAAGTACGTTATGTTGTATGATCTTCAAAGTTTGAGAGACCATTGTATTATGGGTCCTGTCTCCTTCTCAATTCTCTGGGTGGAGGAGTTCTCTCATTTATGAGGCCATTTCTTATTTTTCCAAAATCATAATCATTAACCTTCCTCCAGCATTTCTTTAGTGTAATACATCCATCATTGAGGTTAGCATAGATGTCATCAGGTGTGAGAGTACGATCAGTATAGGTCCACTTATATACTCCACTGTTAACTCCCTCCAATAGCTCTTGCAAGGTAATTTTCCCGAGTGGCCAGCCTTTTGAGGTCTTTGTGAGGAAAGTTATTCCCAGCTTCTCTGCTGTGTACTTTTCTCGCCTCGCGTCACCTCCCATCAGAACCTCTCCTTCCTCCTCAGTGGTGAGTGAATATTCATCCATCAGTCCATCTATGTCTGCCTCTAGAGACGAGATAGTTGAGATAGGTGATTGTTGTCGTTGTGGTTGAGCATGTTGTTGTTCAGATTGGGCCTGTGGTTGCTGCTGCGGTTGTTGCTGAGGCTGCTGCTGTTCTGTCTGAATTTGCATTGGTTGCTGTTCGGGTTGAGGCTGCAGCTGATGCTGCTGGTATGCAGACGTCACTCGCGGCATAGATCTGAAGGCTCCCAGTTCGAAAATTGTGTCAGAGGGTGGATTGGCTGGGGCTTTCATTGTTGGTAGATTATTAGCACTTAGTATGTTGTTTAGCTCTTTCTCGTAACTGCCTGGAACTCCAATGTTCATAAGGTGAGCATGAATCATGCACTGGAGAATCAAGGTGGGTGTGTCTTTTCCCACAGCGAGACTCGGTTGCGGAGTCATCTGGGGGTTGATGTTAGAGTTCCCTTGGGTGGCTCGACTATATGTCATACCCGTCGCATTGCTAACGGGCCTGACTATATTTGCCGATGTTATTGCAGAAGTAGATTTGTGTTTCTCCTTTGTAACTGTATTCCTCATCTTGCATTTCATCTCCATAGTCCCATGCTTCTCTTTACAGTTAATGCATTTTTTATTGCTATTTTTACAGTCCCGCCAGGTGTGTCCTTCTTCAGAGCAGATGGAGCATATCTTGAATGTCTTTGGTTGGGGGCATTGGTTTGTGTTATGATGTTCAATTTTGTAGCATCTCAAACACGTTTTTATTGGGATGAAAGTTTCCTGCTGAATCTGGGCCGGGTTGACCTTTAGGTTGTACAGAATACAGTTGTTAGGTTGTAATGATTAGAATAGGGACAATGCATCTTATTTATACAAAATTCGAGGATCAAGTAGAGGGAGGTGGGCGGAGCTACTGGGTGTGTGGTGGCTGTTCATTGGTGGAAGGCAGTCAATTCGCGAGACTGGCACTAAATCTTATCGGTGGTTGGTTGTTGGCTGTGGGTGGCTGTGATTGGTTGGTGTTGTCAGTTGTGTGCTGAGCGTGGAAGCGTAAGAAAGGGGGGCGCGGGGCGAGAGGAGGGGGGGGGGTGGGGCAGCATGCCTGTAGCGCTTGCCTGAAGGAAGAATTTGAAGGTCTTGTGTTTGGTTGTTGATGCTGGGGTTGAGTGTTTGGATGAGTGTTGTGAAACGTTGGATCCACCATGAATTTTGCTAACCTTTTGTACCTCATCTCTGAACCCCAGAGGAATATTGTTAGAACTATTGAAAGCTGTAACAATAAAATCCTGAATGCTGAAACTGCTATTGCTTTTAACCTCGTCTGTTTAAAAGAGAATATATATATAATGTATACAGATATAGATACATATACTGTATATGTAGGCTAGATAGATATATATTTATTTATTTATTTATTTATTTTTTTCTAGGTGGTCAGTAATGTTCTCGGTATTTATTAAGCAATTTTCCTGTTATTGATATCAGACCACTGGGACGGTAATTTGATGAGACTGACTTATCATATTTTATAGAATCGGAGCGACATTTGCAAGCTTCCACTATGTTACAGTATTTCTAAATTATATGTGTATGTGAGTTAGGGATGGTTATTATAATGCAACTAGAACGAAGTGTTTTTAGTATTTAATATTTGAGTAAAAGCAAATTGATACCTGTATTTGTTAAGAATATTCTATATGTATAGTTATGAGGGTTATTATGATATATATAATTATATATATATAGACCGTATATATATATATATATATATATATATATATATATATATATATATATATATATATATACTGTATATACCTGTATATATATATATATATATATATATATATATATATACAGTATATATATATATATATATATATATATATATATATATAATATATGTAGATTTTCTTTACTTTTGCCATTTTCGAGTAATGCGTTTTAATATGTCTCATTAGCTAAAAAAAATCGCCTTCCCAGACTTCCTTCACACTATAAAAAATGCCTACTCAAACCCCCCTTTAACACCTTACGAGCGGCCTATGCGGTTTATTTATGTGTACCGCACAGCGGGGTGTTTTTAGCCAAAATAGGGCTGTTTACGTGATCATTTTCATGCCTAAATAAGACCCAGAACGTAAAACAAGTACCTATCCCTGAAAGGGCATAAACAGAGCTTTCGAATGACACCATAACGATCCTTGTATGATGGATAGTTTTCTTGCAATAACCGTGCAACGCGAGTGCAAAAAGCAGGTAATTCGGTACTTTCAGTACATAATTGAGTATGTAGCGAGTGAGAGAGGGAGGAGGGAGCTGAGATTTGTGTCAGTAGGTTCGCCGCGGTGGTCTGGAGCAGTCATACGCTCGCTAGTCTCCTGCCACCACTTGTCTCTCTCTCTCAGCCACATTACGTGCTGAAATTGCCACTCGACCTATGTCGAGCGCCGCCACATAGTCCAGCTTTATTTAACTCGACTTATGTTGCTCGCCGCTAAATAAGGGTTAACACCTTACGAGCGGCCTATGCGGTTTATTTATATGTACCGCCCAGCGGGGTGTTTTTAGCCAAAATAGGGCTGTTTACGTGATCATTTTCATGCCTAAATAAGACCCAGAACATAAAACAAGTACCTATCCCTGAAAGGGCATAAACAGAGCTTTCGAATGACACCATAACGATCCTTTTATGATGGCTAGTTTTCTTGCAATAACCGTGCAACGCGAGTGCAAAAAGCATGTAATTAGCCACTTTCCCGATACAATTCCTTATATAGCGAGTGAGAGAGGGAGGAGGGAGCTGGGATTCGTGTCAGTATGTTCGCCGCGGTGGTCTGGAGCAGTCATACGCACGCTACTCTCCTGCCACCACTTGTCTCTCTCTCTCAGCAACATTACGTGCTGAAATTGCCACTCGACCTATGTCGAGCGCCGCCACATAGTCCAGCTTTATTTAACTCGACTTATGTGGTGAGCCGCTAATTAAAGGTTAAGTTAGATTTGTACATTTATCGGGAAAGAAAATGTCCAGCCCAAAGGCAGATTTCTTGTAAGTTACAGGTTTGCTATAGCTCACCTAAATTAATAAGCGTCAATTAATCGACAAACTAATGGGGTGGAGCGTCATAAAATCTCTCAACAAATGGATCGATATAGGGAAATCCAAAAAGAACTTCCTCGAACCAAATATAGTTAATAGCTTTTTATCTCTTTAACAAACGACTCCCTCTTCTAAACTCGCTCTATCTCTCTCTCTCTCTCTCTCTCTCGCTCTCTCTCTCTCTCTCTCTCTCTCTCTCTTAAATATAGTAGTGAACAATAAGTTCATTAATTAATGTATTAATGGAAATTACGCGTGACGGGTATCATCCGTCAATCTTATTGTTATGCTTATTTCATATTACATCTACTGTATATATATATTTCATATTACATGTACTGTATATATATATTTCATATTACATCTACTGTATATATATATTTCATATTACATCTACTGTATATATATATTTCATATTACATCTACTGTATATATATATTTCATATTACATCTACTGTATATATATATTACATATTACATCTACTGTATATATATATTTCATATTACATCTACTGTATATATATATTCATATTACATCTACTGTATATATATATTTCATATTACATCTACTGTATATATATATTTCATATTACATCTACTGTATATATATATTTCATATTACATCTACTGTATATATATATTTCATATTACATCTACTGTATATATATATTTCATATTACATCTACTGTATATATATATTTCATATTACATCTACTGTATATATATATTTCATATTACATCTACTGTATATATATATTTCATATTACATCTACTGTATATATATATTTCATATTACATCTACTGTATATATATATTTCATATTACATCTACTGTATATATATATTTCATATTACATCTACTGTATATATATATTTCATATTACATCTACTGTATATATATTTCATATTACATCTACTGTATATATATATTTCATATTACATCTACTGTATATATATATTTCATATTACATCTACTGTATATATATATTTCATATTACATCTACTGTATATATATATTTCATATTACATCTACTGTATATATATATTTCATATTACATCTACTGTATATATATATTTCATATTACATCTACTGTATATATTTCATATTACATCTACTGTATATATATATTTCATATTACATCTACTGTATATATATATTTCATATTACATCTACTGTATATATATATTTCATATTACATCTACTGTATATATATTTCATATTACATCTACTGTATATATATATTTCATATTACATCTACTGTATATATATATTTCATATTACATCTACTGTATATATATTTTCATATTACATCTACTGTATATATATATTTCATATTACATCTACTGTATATATATATTTCATATTACATCTACTGTATATATATATTTCATATTACATCTACTGTATATATATATTTCATATTACATCTACTGTATATATATATTTCATATTACATCTACTGTATATATATATATTTCATATTATATCTACTGTATATATATATTTCATATTACATCTACTGTATATATATATATTTCATATTATATCTACTGTATATATATATATATTTCATATTACATCTACTGTATTATTATACGGTATATATTTCATATTACATCTACTGTATAATTATATATATTTCATATTACATCTACTGTATATATATATTTCATATTACATCTACTGTATATATATATTTCATATTACATCTACTGTATAATTATATATATTTCATATTACATCTACTGTATATATATATATTTCATATTATATCACTGTATATATATATATATTTCATATTACATCTACTGTATTATTATACGGTATATATTTCATATTACATCTACTGTATAATTATATATATTTCATATTACATCTACTGTATATATATATTTCATATTACATCTACTGTATAATTATATATATTTCATATTACATCTACTGTATATATATATATATATCTCATATTACATCTACTGTATATATATATTTCAAATTACATCTACTGTATATATATATTTTAACGATATTTTTACTAATTTTCTTTAGCAAAAAAAAATATTATTATAGTTCAATAGATCACAAAAAAAAATCAATTTGAGTTGTGTATTGAACCTAGATATACTGTATATCTTGTATTGAACCAGTGCGAGCGTTGGTGACTGGCCTCAACCAGTCACTACCCGCGCGCGGGTGACAGCCTCTCCCGTGTGACCATTTAGGAGTGTGGCCATTTAGGATTTTTGGCCATTTCGGAGTGTGGCCATTTCGGTTTGCGGCCATTTAGGTGTGTGGCCGTTTTGGTTGTGGCCATTTCGGTTGTGGCCATTTCGGAGTGTGGCCGTTTTGACCTGCTTCCGCAACTATAATAATCAGTGTTCCTCGGAGCTTTCCCAGTGTATACCACCTCCTCTACGTAGGATACGCAGTACCCGCCTTGCAACACAATCCTACCCATACTCTGTGCAACTCTTCAACCCAAGAGTGAAACGCTATTCCCAGACTTTCTTCTATTCAACTGCTGAGCTCTGGAACTCTCTCCCAGAATCAGTCATTCCCTCTTCCTATGACTTAAATTGTTTCAAACTCCGTGTGTCCAGGCATTTTAGCTCGAACGTCCCTTGATTTCGGCCCTGTCACTCTTGGAAATTTGGGGGAGGCACTCGCTTCAGGAAGTTATGCCTTTTGTCTCCCTCATTCACATAGAAAAGAAAACAAAAATATATATATATATACAGTATATATATATACAGTATTTTAGGGTGGCCCAAAAACAAAAAGTGTAAATTATCATTCTCCACAAGGCTGATCCTGTTCCATATCACAACGGGAGTTTGCATGCAGAAAATCATAAATATTTTACTGTATTTAGAGGTACCAACTATATGTACATTTTCGATTTTTAAATAAAATATAAATATTTTTTATTTAATTTGTTCTTGGTTGTTGCCATTATATATACCAATAACTGTAAACAATGAAGAATTGTGTGTTAATTGTAATAAATATAACATAATAAGGCAGAAGCAAATCTTTGAATTGTAATGCATAAGTTGTTGGGACCTCTAAACATGCTCCTATCTCTCCAATTTTTTGCATGTAGGGTCTTGTAGTCATATGTAGCCAAACCAGCTTTGTGGAGCAGCATATTATTAGAAAAAAATTATATGTTTTTGGGCCACCTTAATATATATATATATATATATATATATTTATATGAGGTCCTTCCTAATTTGAACACAATCACCTTTGTCTTCACTTTATCTAATGATTAATAAAGAGAAGTATATGGAATGAGGGCATATAAGAGAGAATGAGAATGGATATGGGAGGTGAAAGAGTTCATAGATGCTTATCAACCAAAATATAAAATATCAGCTGCTAATGTGTTTACAGAAGGCCGCGCGAAAGGAACTCAGTGTAGTCAAGAATCGAGGTCTCAGGGTCCCTTATATACTGTTTGACTAGTAAAATATGCATATTCTGTACAGTATCTAGGTCCTGAAACACATGTGGACTATCTGCCCTAGACACCTGTGCATGTATACTCCACCAACCCCAGGGCCACCTGTATACACCACCAACCCCGGGGACACCTGTATACACCACCAACCCTGGGGACACCTGTATACTCCACCAACCCTGGGGACACCTGTATACTCCACCAACCCTGGGGACACTTTATACACCACCAACACCGGGGACACCTGTATACACCACCAACCCTGGGGACACCTGTATACTCCACCAACCCTGGGGACACCTGTATACACCACCAACCCTGGGGACCCCCTGTATACACCACCAACCCTGGGGATACCTGTATACACCACCAACCCCAGGGACACCTGTATACACCACCAACCCTGAGGACACCTGTATACACCACCAACCCTGGGGACACCTGTATACTCAACCAACCCTGGGGACACCTGTATACTCAACCAACCCTGGGGACACCTGTATACTCCACCAACCCTGGGGACACCTGTATACATCACCAACCCCGGGGACACCTGCATACTCCACCAACCCTGGGGACACCTGTATACTCGACCAACCCTGGGGACACCTGTATACACCACCAAATGCGGGGACACCTGTATACACCACCAACCCTGGGGACACCTGTATACACCACCAACCCTGCAGACACCTGTATACTCCACCAACCCTGGTGATACCCATATACACCTCCAACCCCGGGGACACCTGTAAACACCACCAACCCTGGGGACACCTGTATTCACCACCAACCCTGGGGAAACCTGTATACACCACCAGCCCTGGGGACACCTGTATACTCCACCAACTCCGGGGACACCTGTATACTCCACCAACCCTGGGGATACCTTTATACACCACCAACCCCAGGGACACCTGTATACACCACCAACCCTGGGAACACCTGTATACACAACCAACCCTTGGGACACCTGTATACTCAACCAACCCTGGGGACACCTGTATACTCCACCAACCCTGGGGACACATGTATACTCCACCAACCCTGAGGACACCTGTATACACCACCAACCCCGGGGACACCTGTATACTCCACCAACACTGGGGACACCTGTATACTCCACCAACCCAGGGGACACCTGTATACACCACCAACCCCGGGGACACCTGTATACACAACCAACCCTGGGGACACCTGTATACACCACCAACCCTGGAGACACCTGTATACACCACCAACCCTGGGGATACCCGTATACACCACCAACCCCAGGGACACCTGTATACACCACCAACCCCGGGGACACCTGTATACACCACCAACCCCGGGGACACCTGTAGGGGAGGTGTGGTGGAGTGGTCTTGCCACTGGCCTGGTAATCCAAAGGTCCCGGGTTCAAATCCCGATGTATCAATGGGAAGATATTATTGGGATGGAATTTGTGCTGTACCTAGTATCAGTGCATTACCACAAAGCCCACCGAAACGTCAATAAAATACCCTCATTGTTCCCTGATTAAATAGCACTGTATGAATATTCCCATATTCAAAATATGCTATAGGGGTGCAATGCCTCGTGAGTTATCTGCTCAACAGGTGGCGTTGTGTGTGTGTAAGTGTGGGAGTCCAAGTGTAGGGAGTGAGACAGTGAAGCACGGGAACGAGGTGGCTTCAGAGATGGGGTCGTTTCGGGCCATGAGTGAGCACCTTGCCTCATGTGAAGGCAAGATGACAGGTGCTCGTTGTACTCTACGTGCTTCACATGTCTCACTCCCTAGACTGGAACAAGACCTCACGGGCTTCACTGTTCATTGTAAAGCGGTGAATGTTAAGGCTCTCAGCATATGCCCGAGAGGAAGTAAGTTGGAAAAAAAAAAAAAAAAAAAAAAAAAAAAAAAAAAAAACCACCACCAACCCTGGGGACCCCTGTATACTCCACCAACCCTGGGGACACCTGTATACTCCACCAACCCTGGGGACACCTGTATACACCACCAACCCCGGGGACACCTGTATACACCACCAAACCTGGGGACACCTGTATACTCCACGAACCCTGGGGACACCTGTATACACCACCAACCCCGGGGACACCTGTATACACCAATAACCCTGAGGACACCTGCATACACCACCAACCCCAGGGACACCTGTATACACCACCAACCCTGGGGACACCTGTATACACCACCAACTCCGGAGACACCTGTATACTCCACCAACCCTGGGGACACCTGTATACACCACCAACCCCGGGGACACCTGTATGCACCACCAACCCTGGGGATACCTGTATACACCACCAACCCCAGGAACACCTGTATACACCACCAACACTGGGGACACCAGTATACACCACCAACCCTGGGGACACCTGTATACTCAACCAACCCTGGGGACACCTGTATACTCAACCAACCCTGGGGACACCTGTATACTCCACCAACCCTGGGGACACCTGTATACACCACCAACCCCGTGGACACCTGTATACACCACCAACCCCGGGGACACCTGTATACACCACCAACCCTGGGGACACCTGTATACACCAACAACCCTGGGGACACCTGTATACACAACCAACAATGGGGACACCTGTATACTCAACCAACCCTGGGGACACCTGTATACTCCACCAACCCTGGGGACACCTGTATACACCACCAACCCCAGGGACACCTGTATGCTCCACCAACCCTGGGAACACCTGTATACACCACCAACCCTGGGGACATCTATATACACCACCAACCCTGGGGACACCTGTATACACCACCAACCCCGGGGACACCTGTATATTCTACCAACCCTGAGGACACCTGTATACTCCACCAACCCTGGGGACACCTGTATACACCACCAACCCTGGAGACAGCTGTATACACCACCAACCCTGGGGACACCTGTATACACCACCAACCCAGGGGACACCTGTATACACCACCAACCCTGGGGACACCTGTATATACCACCAACCCTGGAGACGCCAGTGTACACTACCAACCCTGGGGACACCTGTATACTCAACCAACCCTGGGGACACCTGTATACACCACCAACCCCGGGGATACCTGTATACACCACCAACCCCGGGGACACCTGTATACACCACCAACCCTGGTGACACCTGTATACACTACCAACCCTGGGGACACCTGTATACTTCACCAACCTTGGAGATACCTGTATACTCCACCAACCCTGGGGACATCTGTATACTCGACCAACCTCGGGGACACCTGTATACTTCACCAACCCCGGGGACTCCTGTATACACCACCAACCCTGCTGACACCTGTATACACCACCAACCCTGGGGATACCTGTATAAGCCACCAACCCCGTGGACACCTTTATACACCACCAAGCCCGGGGACACATGTTTACACCATCAACGCTGGGGACACCTGTATACTCAACCAACCCTGGGGACACCTGTATACTTCACCAACCCCAGGGACACATATATACACCACCAACCCTGGGGACACCTTTATACACCACCAACCCTAAGGACACCTGTATACACCGCCAACCCTGGGGACACCTGTAAACACCACCAACCCTGCGGACACCTGTATACTCCACCAACCCTGGGGACACCTGTATACTGTACACCACGAACCCGGGGGACACCTGTACAAAGGAGTACAAAGGAAATCAAGCAACAACATATCTAGTGACCCTTCTAGGTTGCTTGTCCTCCAAAACACTGAGGATCAAGTGTCCAAACAGTGGTTTAGAGTGGGTAAGGGAACATTGGAAAGGGAATTACGGCCCTGGAACTAATGTCCGTGGCAGGATTAGGAAGTTAGTAGAGGACAGATGGGTTATTAACTGAGGGTGGGATAAAATAAAGTTATTCATTTACAAATGCAGTCAGTCGCGGGTTTGATGCGAGATATTTGTCTAAGCGGAGTTTAACCCTTAATTAGCGGCGAGCAACATAAGTCGAGTTAAATAAAGCTGGACTATGTGGCGGCGCTCGACATAGGTCGAGTGGCAATTTCAGCACGTAATGTGGCTGAGAGAGAGAGACAAGTGGTGGCAGGAGACTAGCGAGCGTATGACTGCTCCAGACCACCGCGGCGAACCTACTGACACAAATCTCAGCTCCCTCCTCCCTCTCTCACTCGCTACATACTCAATTATGTACCGAAAGTACCGAATTACCTGCTTTTTGCACTCGCGTTGCACGGTTATTGCAAGAAAACTATCCATCATACAAGGATCGTTATGGTGTCATTCGAAAGCTCTGTTTATGCCCTTTCAGGGATAGGTACTTGTTTTACGTTCTGGGTCTTATTTAGGCATGAAAATGATCACGTAAACAGCCCTATTTTGGCTAAAAACACCCCGCTGTGCGGTACATATAAATAAACCGCATAGGCCGCTCGTAAGGTGTTAAATTAATCAACGGTGATGCAGTCTATAACGTTTCGGGGAAGCCCATTCCACAAGTTGACAACTCGATTGAAGAAGAAATTCTTAGATTCGTGCGAGTTAAAAGATTTACAAATAATTTTGCAACCGTTTCCCCGCGTGTAATTAGATTGGTCGATAGTGAAGTACTTACTACAGTTCATATTGTCGATGCCTTTGATGATTTTGAACACTTGAATTAAGTCACCTCTTAATCTGCGCTGGGTTAAAGGAAATAGACTTAATTCTCTAAGACTTCGTATGGTTTGTTCTTTAGGCTAGGTTTCATTTTGGTAACTCTACGTTGAACTCGTTCTAGCTTGTTTATATCTTTTTGGTAATAAGGGCACCAGGATTGAACGCAGTATTCCAGAAGAGGGCGGACTAAGGAATTGTAAAGGGTTAGGATAACTTCTTTGGATTTATGCTCAAATGACCTGCCTATAAAGCCAATTATTTTGTTTGCCTTCTTAACAACTTCTGAACATTGTTGACTCGGTTTTAGGTTACTCGATATTGTTACTCCCAGATCGGTTTCTCTGTTTACATTCTTAAGCTGAGTGTCATTCATCGAATAGTTTGCTTTCTCATTTAGGTATCCGATATATAGTACTTTACATTTATCCGCTTTGAAACTCATTTGCCAAATTTGGGCCCAACATGACAATTTATCTAGATTGTGTTGCATATCGTCAACTTGTTCTTTTGAGAGTACGCTATTTGCAATTTTTGTATCGTCAGCAAATTTTGAGATTGTACAGGTGAGACCCTCATCGATTCTATGTCGTTGATGTAAATTAGAATGTAGAAAGAGAATTGGTCCTAGTACCGATCCCTGGGGTACCCCGCTACTTACATTGGTCCATTTAGATGCCTCACCGTTTATGACTACTCTTTGCTTTCTGTCGCTGAGCCAATTTTCTATCCATTTCAACACACCGTCTTGTATTCCATGCGCTTTTAGTTTTAGCAGTAAATGTTTGTGGGGAACTTTGTCAAAGGCCTTTTGAAAATCAAGGTATATAATCTCTACAGCTTTACTCTCATCGTAGAGATTGAGGATATCGTGGAAGAAGTCTAAGAGGTTTGTTAAACAGGAACGTTTATTACGAAAGCCGTGTTGAGTATCTTTAAGTATGTTATTTTCCTCTAAGTGATTAACGAGTCTGTCACGTATGACCGTTTCTAGCATTTTACATACAACTGAGGTTAAGCTAATTGGACGATAGTTACTGGGTAGTGATTTGCTGCGTTTTTTGAATATCGGTGTTACATTGGCTAGCTTCCACTGATCAGGCATAGTTCCAGGCTGCAAGGATTTATTGAATAGTAATGTCAGTGGTTTGGAGAGCTCATCTTTAGCTTCCTTTAGAACTCTAGGCGAGATTGTATACACCACCAACTATGGGGTTACCTGTATTTTGCACCAACCCTGGGGACACCTGTATACACCACCAACCCCAGGGACACCTGTATATTCCACCAACCCTGGGGACACCTGTATACTTCACCAACCCCGGAGACACCTGTATACACCACGAACCCTGGGGACACCTATATACACCACCAACCCCGGGGACACCTGTATACGCCACCAACCTCAGGGACACCTGTATACACTGCCAACCCTGGGGACACCTGTATACACCATCAAAACCGTTTCCAGATACTCGCAGACTCAGATGACGAAGAGGAAATAGAAGAAGTCCGGCTCGTGGGAGACTCGATGATACGTGGTCAGCTCACAGAGTTTTGCGCCAGGGCACCTAAGACCAGGAAGCGTTTTTGTATCCCTGGTGGTGGTGTGGATGACGTAGTTGCAGCAGTTGACGAAGTATCAAAGCTGGCCCCTGCAAATACAATGTACGTCATTCACGTTGGATCCAACGATATACAGCGAACCCGGTCGGAAGATTTGCTTTTAAAGTACCAGCAGCTGATCAAGTCGTTTAAGGAGAAGTCATCAAGGATCATCGTCTCAGGAATCGTCCCCCGGCTCGGTGTAGAGAGCCGATTTTACAACATAGCCACCAGCACAAATCGTTGTCTAGCAAACCTCTGCAGGAAGGAGAACGTGGGATTCGTCGACACCTGGGACAATTTCTACTACGATGACTATTTGTTTTCGGATGATGGAGTTCATCTGAACCAGGTGGGAGCAGCGCGTTTTGGGCGTCTTCTCAACGATGCGGTGAAGGATTTTCGGAGAAGAAATCGACTCAGCACAGGACAACCAGGAAGGAGGACCGAAGACAGCGAGGACGGCAATCTACAAAGGAATTAAATACTAATCCGTCAAGAACCGCGAATTTGGATAAAGCTCCACCAACACGACCCAAATTCAAAACCGTCAGGGATAACGACCGAGGACCGAGGACAGCCATGAATGTAAATGTAGATCCGACCAGAACCAAAAATTCGATGAAAGAACGATCTGCGAGTTCTAAAACCGCAACTTTAAAGGTTTTCTATGCAAACGCTCGTAGCATACGCAATAAATTTTCAGATTTAGAGGAACTAGTGTTTACAGAAAGTTATGATGTGATTGGCATAACAGAATCTTGGCTCAATACACAAGATAGAGACTTTTTAGCAGAGTATTCACTTCCCGGTTATGTAATGTTTGAGAACAGCCGAATAAATAAAAATGGAGGTGGCGTTTTATTTTATATCAAAGAAAGTCTTAACCCGACCCTCGTGTCAAAACCTCAAATTGTGAACGTCGACACATCTTTTGTGCTAATAAAGAATAATAAAGGTACAAAAATAATACTTGCGTTAATATACAGACCTCCAGCTCAATCAGTGCAAACTGACCGAGAAATTTACGAACAAATTGCAGATGTAAGTAACTCACAAGATACCGTAATTTTTGGCGACTTTAATTTACCTGTGACCAAGTGGGGCGATACTCTTACGTCACACTCCGGACATGACTTGTATACGAACTTGCAAGAGAGTTCGCTTTATCAATTTGTTCGAATGCCGACCCGTGGTAATAACGTTCTTGACATTGTACTTGCAACAAAAGAAGAATTGATAGAGAATTTGAATGTTGGTGATGAATTCAGTAACAGCGACCATCGTACGATAACTTTCACTTTAAAGTTTACTAGTAACGAACCTAATAGTAGCATCGAAAAAGTCCCTAATTTCAAGAAAGCAAACTTCCATAAACTTAGAGCTATGTTTAAAGAAACTGACTGGAGCTTTTTAATTAACAATAACGACATAAATACATCTTGGAAGTTATTCGAAACCACTTACCTAAAAGCAGTGCAAGACTGCATACCATCGAAAATACGGCGTCCAGGCCATAATAATAAGCCCAAATGGTGGAATAAAGATATTTCAAACTGCCTGCTTGCTAAAAAATGTGCTAATGATAGATTAAAATCCTCACAAAATGACGAAGAACGGGTGAAATTTGTAGAGCTACGACGCAAAGCCAAAAAGTTAATTAAGCAAAGTAAAAAGACCTTAGAGTTACATATTGCGAATCAAAGTAAAACAAACCCGAAAGAATTCTATAGTTATATCAGAAAGAAAAAAGTAGTTACTTCAACTGTTGGACCATTAGTCGATGAAAAAGGAGAATACACCAAAGACGAAGTACAAATGAGTAATGCCCTCAATACCTTCTTTGCATCAGTTTTTACAACAGAAGACCTCAGTGATATCCCTACACCATCGCCGATTCAGATTGATAATTCAGATGTTCTAAGCAATATCACCGTTACAGAGAGAGAAGTATTGAATTGTTTAGATAAACTCAAGGTAAATAAAACGCCAGGACCTGATACAATCTCGCCTAGAGTTCTAAAGGAAGCTAAGAATGAGCTCTCCAAACCACTGACATTACTATTCAATAAATCCTTGCAGTCTGGAACTATGCCTGATCAGTGGAAGCTAGCCAACGTAACACCGATATTCAAAAAAGGCAGCAAATCCCTACCCAGTAACTATCGTCCAATTAGCTTAACCTCAGTTGTATGTAAAATGCTAGAAACGGTCATACGAGACAGACTCGTAAATCACTTGGAGGAAAATAACATACTTAAAGATACTCAACACGGCTTTCGTAAAAAACGTTCCTGTTTAACAAACCTCTTAGACTTCTTCCACGATATCCTCAACCTCTACGATGAGAGTAAAGCTGTAGATATTATATACCTTGATTTTCAAAAGGCCTTTGACAAAGTTCCCCACAAACGTTTACTGCTAAAACTAAAAGCGCATGGAATACAAGACGGTGTGTTGAAATGGATAGAAAATTGGCTCAGCAACAGAAAGCAAAGGGTAGTCATAAACGGTAAGGCATCTAAATGGACCAATGTAAGTAGCGGGGTACCCCAGGGATCGGTACTAGGACCAATTCTCTTTCTAATTTACATCAACGACATAGATGAGGGTCTCACCTGCACAATCTCAAAATTTGCTGACGATACAAAAATTGCAAATAGCGTACTCTCAAAAGAACAAGTTGACGATATGCAACACAATCTAGATAAATTGTCATGTTGGGCCCAAATTTGGCAAATGAGTTTCAATGCGGATAAATGTAAAGTACTACATATCGGATACCTAAATGAGAAAGCAAACTATTCGATGAATGGCACTCAGCTTAAGAATGTAAACAGAGAAACTGATCTGGGAGTAACAATATCGAGTAACCTAAAACCGAGTCAACAATGTTCAGAAGTTGTTAAGAAGGCAAACAAAATAATTGGCTTTATAGGCAGGTCATTTGAGCATAAATCCAAAGAAGTTATCCTAACCCTTTACAATTCCTTAGTCCGCCCTCTTCTGGAATACTGCGTTCAATCCTGGTGCCCTTATTACCAAAAAGATATAAACAAGCTAGAACGAGTTCAACGTAGAGTTACCAAAATGATACCTAGCCTAAAGAACAAACCATACGAAGAGCGTCTTAGAGAATTAAATCTATTTCCTTTAACCCAGCGCAGATTAAGAGGCGACTTAATTCAAGTGTTCAAAATCATCAAAGGCATCGACAATATGAACTGTAGTAAGTACTTCACTATCGACCAATCTAATTACACGCGGGGAAACGGTTGCAAAATTATTGGTAAATCTTTTAACTCGCACGAATCTAAGAATTTCTTCTTCAATCGAGTTGTCAACTTGTGGAATGGGCTTCCCCGAGACGTTATAGACTGCAGCACCGTTGATTCATTTAAATTCCGCCTAGACAAATATCTCGCATCAAACCCGCGACTGACTGCGTTTGTAAATGAATAACTTTATCCTCCCCTCAGTTACTAACCCATATGTCCCCTACTAACTTCCTAGTCCTGCCACGTTAGTGGCAGGGCAGTAGTTCCCTTTCCAATGTTCCCTTACCCACTCTAAACCACTGTTTGGACACTTGATCCTCAGTGTTTTGGAGGACAAGCAACCTAGAAGGGTCACTAGATCTGTTGTTGCTTGATTTCCTTTGTACTCCTTTGTACTCCTTTGTACCACCAACCCCGGGGACACCTATATACTCCACCAACCCCGGAGACACCTGTATACTGTACACCACCAACCCGGGTGACATGTGCATACACCACCAACCCTGGAGATACCTGTATATACCACTAACCCTGGGGTTACCTGTATACGGCACCAACCCTGGGGATACCTGTATACACCACAAACCCTGGGGACACCTGTATACACCACCATCCCCAGGAACACCTGCATACACCACCAACATTGGGGACACCTGAATACTCAACCAACCCTGGGGACACCGGTATACTTCACCAACCCTGGGGACACCTGTATACACCCCCAACCCTTGGGACACTTGTATACACCACCGACCCCGGGGACACCTGTATACACTGCCAACCCTGGGGACACCTGTATACACCTCCAACCCCGGGGACACCTGTATACTCCACCAACCCCAGGGGACACCTGTATACTGTACACCACCACCCCGGGGGACACCTGTATACACCACCAACCCTGGAGACACCTATATACACCACCAACCCTGGGGATACGCGTATACACCACCAACCCCAGGGACACCTGTATACACCACCAACCCTGGGGACACCTGTATACACTACCAACCCTGGGGACACCTGTATACTTCACCAACCCCGGAGACACCTGTATACACCACGAACCCTGGGGACACCTATATACACCACCAACCCCGGGGACACCTGTATACGCCACCAACCTCAGGGACACCTGTATACACTGCCAACCCTGGGGACACCTGTATACACCACCAACCCCGGGGACACCTATATACTCCACCAACCCCGGAGACACCTGTATACTGTACACCACCAACCCGGGTGACATGTGCATACACCACCAACCCTGGAGATACCTGTATATACCACTAACCCTGGGGTTACCTGTATACGGCACTAACCCTGGGGATACCTGTATACACCACAAACCCTGGGGACACCTGTATACACCACCATCCCCAGGAACACCTGCATACACCACCAACATTGGGGACACCTGAATACTCAACCAACCCTGGGGACACCGGTATACTTCACCAACCCTGGGGACACCTGTATACACCCCCAACCCTTGGGACACTTGTATACACCACCGACCCCGGGGACACCTGTATACACTGCCAACCCTGGGGACACCTGTATACACCTCCAACCCCGGGGACACCTGTATACTCCACCAACCCCAGGGGACACCTGTATACTGTACACCACCACCCCGGGGGACACCTGTATACACCACCAACCCTGGAGACACCTATATACACCACCAACCCTGGGGATACGCGTATACACCACCAACCCCAGGGACACCTGTATACACCACCAACCCCGGGGACACCTGTATACACTACCAACCCTGGGGACACCTGTATACTTCACCAACCCCGGAGACACCTGTATACACCACGAACCCTGGGGACACCTATATACACCACCAACCCCGGGGACACCTGTATACGCCACCAACCTCAGGGACACCTGTATACACTGCCAACCCTGGGGACACCTGTATACACCACCAACCCCGGGGACACCTATATACTCCACCAACCCCGGAGACACCTGTATACTGTACACCACCAACCCGGGTGACATGTGCATACACCACCAACCCTGGAGATACCTGTATATACCACTAACCCTGGGGTTACCTGTATACGGCACTAACCCTGGGGATACCTGTATACACCACAAACCCTGGGGACACCTGTATACACCACCATCCCCAGGAACACCTGCATACACCACCAACATTGGGGACACCTGAATACTCAACCAACCCTGGGGACACCGGTATACTTCACCAACCCTGGGGACACCTGTATACACCCCCAACCCTTGGGACACTTGTATACACCACCGACCCCGGGGACACCTGTATACACTGCCAACCCTGGGGACACCTGTATACACCTCCAACCCCGGGGACACCTGTATACTCCACCAACCCCAGGGGACACCTGTATACTGTACACCACCACCCCGGGGGACACCTGTACTGTATACACCACCAACCCTGGAGACACCTATATACACCACCAACCCTGGGGATACGCGTATACACCACCAACCCCAGGGACACCTGTATACACCACCAACCCCGGGGACACCTGTATACACTACCAACCCTGGGGACACCTGTATACTTCACCAACCCCGGAGACACCTGTATACACCACGAACCCTGGGGACACCTATATACACCACCAACCCCGGGGACACCTGTATACGCCACCAACCTCAGGGACACCTGTATACACTGCCAACCCTGGGGACACCTGTATACACCACCAACCCCGGGCCACCTATATACTCCACCAACCCCGGAGACACCTGTATACTGTACACCACCAACCCGGGTGACATGTGCATACACCACCAACCCTGGAGATACCTGTATATACCACTAACCCTGGGGTTACCTGTATACGGCACCAACCCTGGGGATACCTGTATACACCACAAACCCTGGGGACACCTGTATACACCACCATCCCCAGGAACACCTGCATACACCACCAACATTGGGGACACCTGAATACTCAACCAACCCTGGGGACACCGGTATACTTCACCAACCCTGGGGACACCTGTATACACCCCCAACCCTTGGGACACTTGTATACACCACCGACCCCGGGGACACCTGTATACACTGCCAACCCTGGGGACACCTGTATACACCTCCAACCCCGGGGACACCTGTATACTCCACCAACCCCAGGGGACACCTGTATACTGTACACCACCACCCCGGGGGACACCTGTATACACCACCAACCCTGGAGACACCTATATACACCACCAACCCTGGGGATACGCGTATACACCACCAACCCCAGGGACACCTGTATACACCACCAACCCCGGGGACACCTGTATACACTACCAACCCTGGGGACACCTGTATACACCACCAACCCTGGGGACACCTGTATACTCCACCAACCCTGGGGACACCTGTATACTCCACCAACCCTGGGGACACCTGTATACACCACCAACCCCAGGGACACATATATACACCACCATCCCTGGGGACACCTGTATACACCACCAACCCTGGGGACACCTGTATACTCCACCAACCCCGGGGACACCTGTATACTCCACCATCCCTGGGGACACCTGTATAATCCACCAACCCTGGGGACACCTGTATACACCACCAAGCCCGGGGACACCTGTATACACCACCAACCCCGGGGACACCTGTATACACAACAAAACCTGGGGACACCTGTATACACCACCAACCCTGGAGACACCTGTATACACCACCAACCCTGGGAATACCCGTATACACCACCAACCCCAGGGACACCTGTATATACCACCAACCCCGGGGACACCTGTATACACCACCAACCCTTGGGACACCTGTATACAGCACCAACCCTGGGGACACCTGTATACTCCACCAAACCTGGGGACACCTGTATACTCCACCAACCCTGGGGACACCTGTATACACCACCAACCCCGGGGACACCTGTATACACCACCAAACCTGGGAACACCTGTATACTCCACCAACCCTGGGGACACCTGTATACACCACTAACCGTGAGGACACCTGCATTCACCACCAACCCCAGGGACACCTGAATACACCACCAACCCCGGGGACACCTGTATACACCACCAACCCTGGGGACACCTGTATACACCACCAACTCCGGAGACACCTGTATACTCCACCAACCCTGGGGACACCTGTATACATCACCAACCCCGGGGACACCTGTATACACCACCAACCCTGGGGACACCTGTATACACCACCAACCCCGGGGATATCTGTATACACCACCAACCCCAGGGACACCTGTATACACCACCAACCCTGGGGACACCTATATACACCACCAACCCTGGGGACACCTGTATACTCCACCAACCCTGGGGACACCTGTATACTCCACCAACCCTGGGGACACCTGTATACTCCACCAACCCCGGGGACACCTGTATACACCACCAACCCCGGGGACACCTGTATACTCCACCAACCCTGGGGACACCTGTATACTCCACCAACCCTGGGGACACCTGTATACACCACCAATCCCGGGGACCTCTGTATACACCCCCAACCCTGGGGACACCTGTATACACCACCAACCCTGGGGACACCTGCATACACAACCAACCATGGGGACACCTGTATACTCAACCAACCCTGGGGACACCTGTATACTCCACCAACCCTGGGGACACCTGTATACACCACCAACCCCGGGGACACCTGTATGCTCCACCAACCCTGGGGACACCTGTATACTCCACCAACCCCAGGGACACCTACATACACCACCAACCCTGGGAACACCTGTATACACCACAAACCCCGGGGACACCTGTATATTCTACCAACCCCGAGGACACCTGTATACTCCACCAACCCTGGGGACACCTGTATACACCACCAACCCTGGAGACAGCTGTATACACCACCAACCCTGGGGACACCTCTATACACCACCAACTCCGGGGACACCTGTATACTCTACCAACCCTGGGGACACCTGTATACTCCACCAACCCTGGGGACACCTGTATACACCACCAACCCAGGGGACACCTGTATACACCACGAACCCTGGGGACACCTGTATATTCCACCAACCCTGTTGATGCCTGTATACACCACCAACCCTTGGGACACCTGTATACTCAACCAACCCTGGGGACACCTGTATACACCACCAACCCCGGGGATACCTGTATACACCACCAACCCCGGGGACACCTGTATACACGACCAACCCCGGTGACACCTGTATACACTACCAACCCTGGGGACACCTGTATACTCCACCAACCTTGGGGATACCTGTATACTCCACCAACCCTGGGGACATCTGTATACTCCACCAACCTCGGGGACACCTGTATACTTCACCAACCCCGGGGACACCTGTATACACCACCAACCCTGCGGACACCTGTATACACCACCAACCCTGGGGATACCTGTATACACCACCAACCCCGTGGACACCTTTATACACGACCAAGCCCGGGGACACATGTATACACCATCAACGCTGGGGATACCTGTATACTCAACCAACACTGGGGACACCTGTATGCTTCACCAACCCCGGGGACACATATATACACCACCAACCCTGGGGACACCTTTATACACCACCAACCCCAGGGACACCTGTATACACCACCAACCCTGGAGACACCTGTAAACACCACCAACCCTGCGGACACCTGTATACTCCACCAACCCTGGGGACACCTGTATACTGTACACCACCAACCCCGGGGACAACTGTATACACCACCAACCCTGGGGATACCTGTATACACCACCAATCATGGGGTTACCTGTATACTGCACCAAACCTGGGGACACCTGTATACAACACCAACCCCGGGGACACCTGTATATTCCACCAACCCTGGGGACACCTGTATACTTCACCAACCCCAGGGACACCTGTATACACCACCAACCCTGGGGACACCTGTATACACCACCAACCCCGGGGACACCTGTGTACACCACCAACCCCGGGGACACCTGTATACACTGCCAACCCTGGGGACACCTGTATACACCACCAACCCCGGGAACACCTGCATACTCCACCCACCCCGGGGACACCTGTATACTGTACTCCACCAACCCGGGGGACATGTGTATACACCACCAACCCTGGAGATACATGTATATACCACCAACCCTGTGGTTACCTGTATACGGCACCAACCCTGGGGATACCTGTGTACACCACGAACCCCGGGGACATATGTATACACCACCATCCCCAGGAACACCTGTTTACACCACCAACCCTGGGGACACCTGTATACTCAACCAATCCTGGTGACACCTGTATACTTCACCAACCCCGGGGACACCTGTATACACCACCAACCTAGGGGACACCTGTATACACCACCGACCCCGGGGACACCTGTATACACCACCGACCCCGGGGACCTCTGTATACACCACCAACCCTGGGGACACCTGTATACACCACCAACCCTGGGGACACCTGCATACACAACCAACCATGGGGACACCTGTATACTCAACCAACCCTGGGGACACCTGTATACTCCACCAACCCTGGGGACACCTGTATACACCACCAACCCCGGGGACACCTGTATGCTCCACCAACCCTGGGGACACCTGTATACTCCACCAACCCCAGGGACACCTATATACACCACCAACCCGGGGAAAACCTGTATACACCACAAACCCAGGGGACACCTGTATACTCCACCAACCCTGGGGACACCTGTATACACCACCAACCCCGGGGACACCTGTATGCTCCCCCAACCCTGGGGACACCTGTATACTCCACCAACCCCAGGGACACCTATATACACCACCAACCCTGGGAACACCTGTATACACCACAAACCCCGGGGACACCTGTATATTCTACCAACCCCGAGGACACCTGTATACTCCACCAACCCTGGGGACACCTGTATACACCACCAACCCTGGAGACAGCTGTATACACCACCAACCCTGGGGACACCTTTATACACCACCAACTCCGGGGACACGTGTATACTCTACCAACCCTGGGGACACCTGTATACTCCACCAACCCTGGGGACACCTGTATACACCACCAACCCAGGGGACACCTGTATACACCACGAACCCTGGGGACACCTGTATATACCACCAACCCTTGGAGACGCCTGTATACACCACCAACCCTGGGGACACCTGTATACTCAACCAACCCTGGGGACACCTGTATACACCACCAACCCCGGGGATACCTGTATACACCACCAACCCCGGGGACACCTGTATACACGACCAACCCCGGTGACACCTGTATACACTACCAACCCTGGGGACACCTGTATACTCCACCAACCTGGGGGATACCTGTATACTCCACCAACCCTGGGGACATCTGTATACTCCACCAACCTCGGGGACACCTGTATACTTCACCAACCCATGGGACACCTGTATACACCACCAACCCTGCGGACACCTGTATACACCACCAACCCTGGGGATACCTGTATACACCACCAACCCCGTGGACACCTTTATACACCACCAAGCCCGGGGACACATGTATACACCATCAACGCTGGGGACACCTGTATACTCAGCCAACCCTGGGGACACCTGTATACTTCACCAACCCCGGGGACACATATATACACCACCAACCCTGGGGACACCTTTATACACCACCAACCCCAGGGACACCTGTATACACCACCAACCCTGGAGACATCTGTAAACACCACCAACCCTGCGGACACCTGTATACTCCACCAACCCTGGGGACACCTGTATACTGTACACCACCAACCCCGGGGACAACTGTATACACCACCAACCCTGGGGATACCTGTATACACCACCAATCATGGGGTTACCTGTATACTGCACCAAACCTGGGGACACCTGTATACACCACCAACCCCGGGTACACCTGTATATTCAACCAACCCTGGGGACACCTGTATACTTCACCAACCCCAGGGACACCTGTATACACCACCAACCCTGGGGACACCTGTATACACCACCAACCCCAGGGACACCTGTGTACACCACCAACCCCGGGGACACCTGTATACACTGCCAACCCTGGGGACACCTGTATACACAACCAACCCCGGGAACACCTGCATACTCCACCAACCCCGGGGACACCTGTATACTGTACTCCACCAACCCGGGGGACATGTGTATACACCACCAACCCTGGAGATACATGTATATACCACCAACCCTGTGGTTACCTGTATACGGCACCAAACCTGGGGATACCTGTATACACCTCGAACCCCGGGGACACCTGTATACACCACCATACCCAGGAACACCTGTATACACCACCAACCCTGGGGACACCTGTATACTCAACCAATCCTGGTGACACCTGTATACTTCACCAACCCCGGGGACACCTGTATACACCACCAACCTTGGGGACACCTGTATACACCACCGACCCCGGGGACACCTGTATACACCACCGACCCCGGGGACACCTGTATACACTGCCAAAGTTGGGGACACCTGTATACACCACCAACCCCAGGGACACCTGTATACTCCACCAACCCCGGGGACACCTGTATACTGTACACCACCAATCCGGGGGACACCAGTATACACCACCAACCCTGGAGACACCTGTATACACCACCAACCCTGGGGATACCCGTATACACCACCTATCCCAGGGACACCTGTATACACCACCAACCCCGGGGACACTTGTATACACCACCAACCCTGGGGACACCTGTATACACCACCAACCCTGGGGACACCTGTATACTCCACCAACCCTGGGGACACATGTATACTCCACCAACCCTGGGGACACCTGTATACACCACCAACCCAGGGGACACCTCTATACTCCACCATCCCCGGGGACACCTGTATACTGTACACCACCAACCCGGGGGACACCTGTATACTCAACCAACCCTGGGAACACCTGTATACTTCACCAACCCCGGGGACACATATATACACCACCATCCCTGGGGACACCTGTATACACCACCAACCCCAGGGACACCTGTATACACCACCAACCCTGGGGACACCTGTATACACTGCCAACCCTGGGGACACCTGTAAACACCACCAACCCTGCGGACACCTGTATACTCCACCAACCCTGGGGACACCTGTATACTGTACACCACCAACCCGGGGGACACCTGTATACACCACCAACCCTGGGGATACCTGTATACACCACCAACCATGGGGTTACCTGTATACTGCACCAACCCTGGGGACACCTGTATATACCACCAATCCCGGGGACACCTGTATATTCCACCAACCCTGGGGACACCTATATACTTCACCAACCCCGGGGACACCGGTATACACCACCAACCCTGGGGACATCTGTATACACCACCAACCCCGGGGACACCTGTATACACCACCAACCCCGGCTACACCGGTATACACTGCCAACCCTGGGGACACCTGTATACACCATTGCTGCGTTCAATGAAGGTGCCCTTATTTCCAAAAAGACATAAACAAGCTAGAATGAGTTCAACATATAGTTACCAAAATGATACCTAGCCTAAAGAACAAACCATACGAAGAGCGTCTTAGAGAATTAAATCTATTTCCTTTAACCCAGCGCAGATTAAGAGGTGACTTAATTCAAGTGTTCAAAATCATCAAAGGCATCGACAATATGAACTGTAGTAAGTACTTCACTATCGACCAATCTAATTACACGCGGGGAAACGGTTGCAAAATTATTGGTAAATCTTTTAACTCACACGAATCTAAGAATTTCTTCTTCAATCGAGTTGTCAACTTGTGGAATGGGCTTCCCCGAGACGTTATAGACTGCAGCACCGTTGATTCATTTAAATTCCGCCTAGACAAATATCTCGCATCAAACCCGCGACTGACTGTGTTTGTAAATGAATAACTTTATTTTATCCTTCCCTCAGTTACTAACCCATATGTCCCCTACTAACTTCCGAGTCCTGCCACGTTAGTGGCAGGGTAGTAGTTCCCTTTCCAATGTTCCCTTACCCACTCTAAACCACTGTTTGGACACTTGATCCTCAGTGTTTTGGGAGGACAAGCAGCCTAGAAGGGTCACTAGATCTGTTGTTGCTTGATTTCCTTTGTACTCCTTTGTACCACCAACCCCGGGGACACCTGTATACTCCACCAACCCTGGGGACACCTGTATACTGTACACCACCAACCCGGGGGACATGTGTATACACCACCATCCCCAGGAACACCTGTACTGTATACACCACCAACCCTGGGGACACCTGTATACTCAACCAACCCTGGGGACACCTGTATACTTCACCAACCCTGGGGACACCTGTATACACCACCAACCCTGGGGACACCTGTATTCACCACCGACCCCGGGGACACCTGCATACACCACCGACCCCGGGGACACCTGTATACACTGCCAACCCTGGGGACACCTGTATACACCCCCAACCCCGGGGACACCTGTATACTCCACCAACCCCGGGGACACCTGTATACTGTACACCACCAACCCGGGGGACACCTGTATACACCACCAACCCTGGGGATACCTGTATACGCCACCAACCCTGGGGTTAACTGTATACTGCACCAACCCCGGGGACACCTGTATACACCACCAACCCCGGGAACACCTGTATACTCCACCAACCCAGGGAATGCCTGTATACACCACTAACCCCGGGGACTCCTGTATACTCAACCAACCCTGGGGACACCTGCATACTCCACCAACCCTGGGGACACCTGTATACTCCACCAACCCTGGGGACACCTGTATACACCACCAACCCTGGGGGACACCTGTATACTCCACCAACCCTGGGGACACCTGTATACACCACCAACCTTGGGGACACCTGTATACTCCACCAACCTTGGGGACACCTGTATACTCCACCAACCATGGGGACACCTGTATACACCGCCAACCCCGGGGACACCTGTATACACCACCATCCCTGGGGACACATGTATGCTCCACCAACCCTGGGGACACCTGTATACACCACCCACCCTGGGGTTACCTGTATACTGCTCCAACCCTGGGGAAACCAGCGTACTCTATCCTCTGGGACACGTGCGCAATGCCATCGAATACTGGGAGGGCACAAATGTTGAAATTGGCGCCATTGTCGGTTTTTTCTAATTGATTATACGGTAATCTTCAGTTTGTGTGTTTGTTCTATCGTGAAGGTTTGTGCTGATCGGATTTTTAGACGAACGTTGGTACTTTGGTTTTCTAAGTTGGTGGTGGCTTTAAGTGGATATTGTTTTTGTTTTATTGTTTCGTTTTTTTTTTTCTCTGAATCTCGAATCTAGTTGGTTTATTGTGGCTTCTTTTTGTTTGTGATGTTGTTTCTGGAATGTATACGTTATTGGTAGTTTGTACATGTTGGTGTTTGGTTTCGGAATTTCTAGGTGGTAGTCTAGATTCTTTTTGTTGTGATTGTTGGTGTTTTTGTTTCTGAATAATCCCATTGGCTTTGTTATTCAATACATCATAGGACTATTCTCGAGTCAATAATAATTTGCTAACTTCCATGGTAATTTTTGGTCTAGATCAGTGATAATTATTATCCCCATGAGGATGATCATGCATATAGTAGTTTATTATGGCTCTCGATTGACTATTTTATACAGCTTTGGAAGGATCTGTGGGAGTGTTTAAAGGGAAGTAGTTTTTTTCTGGACCCCCATCTCCCTTACGTGGAGCCCCGTTAGTTTTGATATTTTAATACGTTTGCTCCATTAGTTTCGCGATTGTAGGAGCTTTCGTGCCATTTAGGTGTCTGTAATATTATATAAGGTTTTATGCCATGGTATTTATTTGGTTGATAATGTTGGCAATGGTAATTGACATGGTGATTGTTAGGACAATGACGCTGACGCTTGGAGAAGATAAATTATCATGGATGTTCTGCCGGTTAAAAATTTAGACAGGTCATACTTTATTCTGTGTCGGGTATTGCCTCATGATGCAATGGCGATCGCTAAACCTGCCCAACCCCGAAAGGGGTTGAAATAGGGGAGCTATCCCCCCCGCCAAAGGCGGCTTTCTAGGGCCTTTCCTAGCTGATGCTGAGAGGATTGGGTTCTAGTCATGTGGTGATGGGCTGGTCTATCAGAGTGAGAACTGAGCGATCTCTGCCATACCCATAGCTTACTCTGACTGTTCCTTTTACTTAAATATTTTCTAGATCTCAAGTGACGGCGTCTCTCCCGTGGATTGACCTCCCAATCTACCAGATTGGAAGCCAAAGCGTCACATTTTTCCTTTGCCCCTCAACTTTCTCTTCATAATTGCTGAGGGGCACAGGGCCCTGGGTGGGGCTTTGGTTTCCCGGGCGTTTCCGCGCCCTCCTCAGCTCCCCGCCATGGAGTGGCTTCGGTCACCCAGGCTTTATTGGGGTCGGCAGGGAGGGTTCTGTGGGGTAGCTCGGTTATGGCCTTAGCCTTGCTCGGGGCCTTGGGGCTGTTCGGCTAGGCAGCTTGGGGAACAACAACAACAACAACAACAACAAAACTCAGTGAAATATGTTGTAACCTTTTGAAATCCCAATTTTCAACTTCTCTCTCAAATTGTACTGATCCTGATATCGTTCTCTACAGTAGTGTATTCTACCCTGAGTATAATCATGAATACTTAATCAACTCTGCGAAGCAGAGTGGTATCGCGCACACAGATCCCACCCGTATACTGTGCTCCACCATTCAGCTTGTCTGTCGTCGTCGGCGTCGTCCGTCTGTCTGTCCGGAAACTCCTCCTAGACCGTTCGATGGATTTTCACCAAATTTCATAGGTATATTCATATGGTCAATGCGAAGGTCAGTCAAAAAGAAATATTCCATTTAACCCCTACAGACATATTATATTAACTTACTGGTTGGCAGAGGGCCCGGTATTTCTCCCACAACAGTCTTTCTCACACTGAGGGACCGTTAGAAGTCGGAGGAATTTTGGGTTGCCATCAACCGACAGATTATGATCTAACTTACCTAACTTACTGAGCTCGAAATGACGCAAAAGCGTCATATGACTTATTATTGAGCTGTTTCACTAGGTTCATATGACGCGACCGCATCATTTGATAGTTTTGAGCGGAACCGCCATATGACGTGGTAGCGTCATATGAGACGGACAGGGTTAACTTAAAGGTTAAAGTCAAAGGTCAAGGTTAAAAATTAGGTAAATATTTAGTATTTTTAGCTTTTACTAATATATCTTAATTTTCACAAAAAAAATACTGCTAACTTTGGTATCTTATTGACCAACTTTCAGATAAATATTCCAAAGGGTAAGGTCAAAGGTCAAGGTCAAAAGTTAAAATAAGATTTTTACTAGTATTTCTTATACTAACTGTTAGATTTTCACTAGGCTTACCATGTATATTCGGAATACCTAAGCCAAGGTCATACAAGAAACTATTCAATTCCATATGAAAGGTCAAGGTCACAGGTCAAGGTCAAATATAAGGTCAATATGCAATTTTTTTCAATTTTCATGCTAACTTCATAAATTTTGGTGAGATAGTTGCACTTTAAATGAAAAGGAAAATAATACATTTTGACACATCATAAAGGTCAAAGGTCAAGGTCAACTATTTTAGTAATATATATGAAACTAACTGATGGGTTTTAATGATATTAGGCATGCTTATTTGGTTGTCTTGGGCAATGTCAAGGAACAAAAAATGTACCCTTACATAAAGGTCAAGGTCAAAGGTCAACTTTTACTATTTATTTTTTTTAGTTTTTACTCAAATGTCATCATTTTCACTATGCAAGTTACTGGTAACCTTGACTTCGCTTTGCCCAAGTTTTAGATAAATATTCTAAAGGGTAAGATCAAAGGTGAAGGTCAAAGGTTAAGATAGGTTTGTATTAATATTTGGTATGCTAACTGTTAGATTCTCACTAGGCTTACCATGTATATTCGGAATACCTAGGCCAAAGTCATACAAGAAACCATATAATTCTGTATAAAAGGTCAAGGTCACAGGTCAAGGTCAAATAAAAGGTCAATATGCTATTTTCTTTACTTTTCATGCAAACTTCACACAACTTGGCGAGATAGTTGCACTTTAAATGAAAATGAAAATAATACATTTTGAGACTTCATACAGGTCAAGATAAAGGTCAAAGTCACCTATTTCATTAATGTATATGAAACTAACTTATGGGTATTCATTAAATTAGGCATGCTTATTTGATTTTCATGGGCAATGTCAATGCAAACAAAATTGTCCTCTTACATATAGGTCAAGGTCACAGGTCAAGGTCAAAGGTCAACTTTTATTATTAATTACACAAGATTACTCATATTTTGGAGAACTAGTTGTGTTCGTCGCTTATTATTTAAATAACATATATATCACATTTCACATAAATATTGTAATAGTTAAGGTCAAAGCTCAATATAAAAACACAAGAGTGTTTGTCATTTTCCCTAAACTTCTCCTAGACTGTTTAATGTATTGTCACCAAATTGTACAGGCAAATTTAGTTGGTCAATGCGACGACCATCCAAATATATGTATTTTATTCTTAGTCAAAGGTCAAAGGTCAAGGTCACAGTACATGATCAATAATTGTAGTCTACTGGTTTTTATACGAAGTACACAATATTCATAGTGCTAGTTAATACGAACATTGGTGTTTAGTTGACTAAATCCTCGATAAGAATCTCTAAGGTCGAAGGTCAAGGTCAAAGGTCAAGGTTAAGGGTCAAAACAAGATTTTTACTAGTATTTCCAATTAAATGTAAGATTCTCACTAGGCATATCATGCATATTCAGAATGCCTAGGCCAAGGTCATACAAGAATTAACATAATTCCATTTGATAGGTCAAGGTCACAGGTCAAGGTCAAACATCAGGTCAATATCCTCATTGCTCTATTATTCATGTAAACTTCACATTTGTTGAGACAGTTGTGCTTTTAATGAAAATGAAAATTTAAATTTTTCAGACATCACAAAGGTCAATATAAAGGTCAAAGGTCAAGGTCAGCTATTCTTTTAATACCTCTTGAACTAGTTTATGATCTTTAATGAAGGTTGGCACGCTTACTTGATTTTCCAGGGTTACATCAATGCAAGCAAAAACTATAATCCTACATAAAGGTCAAGGTCACAGAGGTCAAAGTCAAAAGTCAACATTCATGAAAAAAATATTCAAATTTTTATAAGCTGACTGTTAGTTGCATTTTACATAAATAGCATATAGCCTACAGTATATTAATTTCATATAAATATTCTAATAATAAAGGTCAAAGGTCAAGGTCAAAGATCAAAAGAAAAGTGTTAATTATTGTTCCTAAACTTTTCATAGACTGTTTAACCCTTTCTGTACTGGCGATGTCTTTTATTGTATCATATTCTAGCTACAATTAGACGATTTTGTGGAGCTTAAGAAGGATCTGTGGTGGAAAAGGGGTTAATTAGGATAGTTGAAAGCCTGCTAATTAAGCTGAATACAATTTTATATTATTATCCAGTATAAAATTAACAGGACAGGACTGGTACTGAACGGGTTAATGTATCGTCACCAAATTTTGCAGGCAAAATGTTAGTCAAGGCGACGATTGTCGCCTACCGTTGGGGGCGAGTTGTTTTCGGGGCGAATCTTTCAGTATTCTTGGTGATATTATCTGTGATGGTGATAGTAGTAGTGAAGATGGTAATAGTACTGATGATTACAGTAGCAGAGATGGTAGTAACAGAAGGGATGATGGTGATAGCAATGATGAAGGTGATAATAGTAGTGATGATGGTGATACTTGTTGTGATAAGGATGACAGTAGTGATGATGGTAGTAACGATGGTGACAGTAGTAGTGATGATGATGACAGTACTAGTAGTAGTGATGATGATGACAGTACTAGTAGTAGTGATGAAGGTGACAGTAGTAGTGATGATGGGTATAGTAGCATTGATGATGGTGACACTAGTAATGATGATTGTAAGATGATGGTGAGAACAGTTGTGATGATGGTGATAGTTGTAGTGATAATGATGAAAGTAGTGATGATGTTTGTGAAGATGGTGATGGTGACTGCTTTAGTGATGATAGTGACAGTTGTAGTGATGATAGTAGTAGTGATGACGGAGATAGTAGTAGTTATAATGGTGGTAATAGAAGTGATAATGGTAACCCATCGCAGAGTTGGGTATGCCGATTTGATTTTGGGCAAAGCGGCACTTCTACTTTATTATTATTGTAGATCATACTTTAGTATACATACAATATCTAGCGATACCTTCACCTTAGTAATAACACTGAACACACAGTCTTCATTTCCTCCACGTGAAGGAATATGTGTATTGTAAGTAAACGGATGTGTAGTGGCTATACCATTTGATAGTTTATCATTATACAAAATAATACCGTGAATAATCAACAATAATAATAGACTAGTAACATGCCTGTAAATAATTCCTAAATATATATTGACATTTCATATTCGCCCCCTAGATATATTTTATCTATCGATAACTTTAAATGTATGATATTTTCTTAATTATACAGTATATAGTTACCCCAAAGGGCATAGAGTAATATAGTACCGGTATCATTATTGTCTGACAAATGTATGTATGTATATACTCAGACACATACCCCATTGCTGGGGGTGGCCGACATAAGACATAGCCTGAACAGAAACAACATTTAAAGTTCCTATTCTCAGGGTCTGGGGCCACTTTCGCGTTCTCGTCGAGAAGGAGAACTAAAATAGGGGAGGAGGATTCCTAGCCCCCTGCCCCCAGAAGGAAAAGTAGGACAGTAGAAGAGACACACAGACAAATATGTCCTGAAATTTATGAAAGCGTTTATTGGATTACCCTGTATATAAGAAGCTGAGAGGTTCATCCAGGCCTAAGGTACACTCGGATGCCATACTCTAGCCCTCTCATATATTCATGGATTTCACCTGTTTCTAATTATTAAAGTATATATCTGGAGACAAATTTATGAATACAAAATATATATTCACCAAATGCAAACCCGAATATACTATTTATTCAAATTATCACCAAACCACCAATTAACGTACAAATAAACCTAATTAATGCAATCATTGAAACTAATGTGGTACTCCAAGGATTCCGCGCACTAACCCTTACGCTATCAAGACATTAAAGGTATGTGCTGTACCTAGTTTCAGTGCATTACCACAGCACACCGAAATGCCAAAACAAAATATCCTCATAGTTCCCTGATTAAATAGCACTGCATGAATATTCCCATATTCAAAATATGCTACAGGGGGTCAATGCCTAGTGAGTTAATTGCTCAATAGGTGGCGTTCTGAGAGTGAGGGTCCGAGCCTGGGGAGTGAGACTGTGAAGTGCAGAGGCGAAGCAGCTTCAAAGATGAAGTTGGGTTCGAGCCGTGAAATAGGTGCTTCGCATGTCTCACTCCCTACGCTGGAACAAGACCTCATGGGCCTCACCGTGTTCAGCGGTAGAGTGTAAAGGCTATTAGCCTATGCCCGAGAGGGCACAATTATATACAAATTATATGTTGGAATATATACAAGCTTACGACATATTATCCTTTCACGAATACTGGATATTAATCTAAGCATGTGCATATACCCAACTGCACTATGATAGCCTAATGATTACACAAATGGAAGGGGTAATTGAGAACCAAGTTTTATTTAACCCTTGTCTAGTAGGGTGTTTTGGGCTCATTTGGGCATATGCAGGCCCTCCTGAATGATCAATCAAGTATCTGCATGAAAAGAAATGTATTCAGCAAAAAAACTAGGCGCTAAAAGCTTCAAAATGAGACCAGAACGAGCTACGTAGCACTCGTGGTTCTCTTGCAGTGGTGCCACGAACATGGGAGTTTAGCGTATAGCGGTATATTTTTCCCAGCTATGCTCACTACTGGCTACACTGCCGGCCTCTCGAGAACACAGGGAACATGAGTTAATGGGCGGCGGTAAGCCCTGGGAGTCGGCTGTCTGGCCCGCTGCACTCCCGGCCATTTGCACTCGATTTTAACCCTTTAAAAGCCTTAATAATGCTCCTAACTTGCTGCAAATTGGTGCACGACTTAAGTCGAGCGCCGCCAATAAGGGGTTAATAATCAATCCAGATAAATATAATTGCATAAAGAAAAACTTAGTGGGTCTACGAATTATTATGAGTGGGCTAGAGACAATGGCATCCACGTGTACCAAGAAAAATTATGTACTTGGAATTTCACATAATTATACCAGCTAAGTACCCCTGGTATATAGTTACATACAATATATAATTACCTTCAGCGTGGTATTGGAATCATGAATATCAAAACAAAACAAATATATATTTATTTATCTTTATTAGCAAGAAATGACTCACGGCTGCTTTATGGTAAATTGGAATTGATAGAGCAAAGTTTTGTATTACTGGTTTTCCTTAACCCTTAATTAGCGGCTCACCACATAAGTCGAGTTAAATAAAGCTGGACTATGTGGCGGCGCTCGACATAACTCGAGTGGCAATTTCAGCACGTAATGTTGCTGAGAGAGAGAGACAAGTGGTGGCAGGAGAGTAGCGAGCGTATGACTGCTCCAGACCACCGCGGCGAACCTACTGACACGAATCTCACCTCCCTCCTACCTCTCTCACTCGCTATATAAGGAATTGTATGGGGAAAGTGCCTAATTACATGCTTTTTGCACTCGCGTTGCACGGTTATTGCAAGAAAACTGGCCATCATAAAAGGATCGTTATGGTGTCATTCGAAAGCTCTGTTTATGCCCTTTCAGGGATAGATACTTGTTTTACGTTCTGGGTCTTATTTAGGCATGAAAATGATCACGTAAACAGCCCTAGTTTGGCTAAAAACACCCCGCTGGGCGGTACATATAAATAAACCGCATAGGCCGCTCTTAAGGTGTTAAGTGATAATTCTTTCAGAAGTTTGAAACATTTTTGTACAAACAGGCACTGATTGCTTTTTGACAAGAGTCGCATTTCTGCAACAAGCATGATTCCTACACCATATGCAGAGTCTCCCTGAAATGTCATCACACTCATATTCCGACCAAGAATAGCTTTAGATTCGGAGACTTTGTTAGCTTGTTTTGTCGATCTCCGCTTCTTTTTCGGCTACTCCAAAAAGAACTCCAGCAACCGCATTCCCGGGACTTGAGCAGGTTGATGAACTAGAACCGGTTGATGATCTAGAACTATCGCTTAGAGAAAGGGTGGACCAATCTGTCAACCAAGACTCCGGACCTGACGAGGAGCTGCTACCATCCTCCATGACGCTGGGAGGAGGGTTGTCGGAAATGTCTAAATCAGAATCCTCCAAAATTAGGTCCGATTTTGAATCCTTTGTTTTTCAAAGTATTCTGAAAGAAATTATAATAATTAGAATATAGTTTAAATAAAAGTAACATATATATATATATATATATATATATATATATATATATATACTATATATACATATATATATATATATACTGTATATATATTTTTTTTATTTATTTTTTATTTTTTTCTATATTCCAACTACTCCCTCTCGGGCATAGGCTGATAGCCTTTACACTCTACCCCTGAACACGGTGAGGCCCGTGAGGTCTTGCTCCAGTCTAGGGAGTGAGACATGCGAAGCTTCACGGCTCGAAGCAACTCCATCTCTGAAGCCGCCTCGCCTCTGCGCCCCAGTCTCACCCCCCACACTCGGACCCTCACTCTCAGAACACCACCTATTGAGCAATTAACTCACTAGGCATTGCCCCCATGTAGCATATTTTTTAATATAGGAATATTCATACAATGCTATTTAATCAGGGAACAATGAGGGTATTTCTTTGGCAATTCGGTGTGCTGTGGTAATGCACTGATACTAGGTACAGCACAAATTCCATCCCAATAATATCTTCCCATTGACATATTGGGATTCGAACCCGGGTCCATTGGATTACCAGTCCAGTGGCAAGACCACTCCGCCACGCCTCCCCTATATATATATATATATATATATATATATATATATATATATATGTATATACAATATATACAGGTATATATATATATATATATATATGTATAAATATATATATATATATATATATATATATATATATATATATATATATATTTATGTAAATACAGTATATACAGGTATATATATATATATATATATATATATACAGTATATAAATATATATATATATACAGTATATATATATATATATATATATATATATATATATATATATATATATATATATATAAACAAAATATATATATACAGTATATATACATGTATATATATACTGTATATATACTGTATATAAAATAACAAAAACAAATTTTATCAGCAAAAACAACAACTGATTAAGAACATGAGAACATGGAAACCAGAGGGCGTACCGGCCCACACAAGGCAGATCCCTTTCACACCCAACCAATATAATTCATAGGACTATCCAAAATTTCGCTTGAACCTTTCCACTATTTTTGAGCTGATTAAAGCACTAGGTAATCTACTCCACATATCCACAACCCAATACCTTTGTTAACCCGTCCAGCCCTGGCTAGTTTTGTAATGTTTGTTCAACAGAACCCGGCCGGTTTTCAAAAAATGGTTTTATTCCAGAAACAATAGCGAATGGGTTAGGAATGAAGGAAAAACCACGAAAAACCGCTCAAAAAGCTTAAAGAATGGTCCTACAGAGCCCCGAAAACGTATTTTACAAGAGTAAAAAATTTAAGGCAATTACCCCAAAAAACCAGGTTATTGCGCGCTCACGCGTACGCATGTGGACTTTGAGAGTTTTCAACCATCGGCACGGTTGCGTGGGATACGTACACAGTTCCCATACAAATCTGAGCCCTCTTGAGTGGCTACACCTGAGGTTACGGTCAGCGCAATTAGGGTGACGCGCCAGGCGCGTCTCTGGGGCTGTGCGTTACATACATCGCCGACGCGTCAGGCGCGTCGCTGGGGCTGTACGGGTTAAAGCAGAATTGATTTAGCTTGAAGCCATTTGTAGGGTTATTATGCAATCGTTCAGCTTTAAAGGGCATAGCTCACAAGATCAGTTATCCTCATTATCATAAATATTAGTGTACAGTATACCTCCTATGCCCAATAATTGCAGTCCGAGTTACTTATAAATGTAAATATAAATACATTAGTGTTTTGGATGGTGGTGAGGAGAGGAATTTCCAACGTATAGAAAGGCATTGGGGTACCCATAGAAAAACACAATCGTTCAAAGAGTTTCAGGAGTCAGGTCACTGGCCACCATTTTGATTCTCAGTAGCTCTAGAGATAAGTACTCCATGCTGTCAAAGCAGTTACAAATATGGACAGATATTGGAAGAGCGGTATAATATAGTAGAGTCAATTTCAGAGCTTCCGTGACCGTGTTTAGGATACCAAAGTTTCTCAGTGAATTTAACAAGGGCAACTGATACTAAAAAAAATAAGCCCCCATACACCTCACCAAAATGACGGGAAAGTTGTTATTTTAGACATTTTTCAAAATGGCCGCCGCCGTCATCTTAAAATTGTTATAAAGTTCTATTTCTTGAAGTGAATGGCCAAAAATGACAATTCTGGTGTCTATTCCCACTAATTTTGGTGTCAGAAGATCAATGGCATGGCACAATTAAAAAATAATTAATAAATAATTACCAAATAATTAAGTAAATAAAAAAATAATTAAGAAAATCAAGGGGATGGCATAATTCATGATTTAGAGTCCCATTAACCTCAACATCTAAGACAAATATGATGTTGTTAAATCCACTGAGAAACTTTGGTATCCTAAATTAATAAAACATGAGACCTACTGCATTAAGGTGCACTATCACTGCAGGACAAATATGATGCACAACTGTCAGAATCACTTCCGCTGTCATCATCGCTGCTCTCCATTTGTGGATGACTTGGAGTTTTTAGAAGATCCAGGAATGATGGAAGTGCAGGTTGGTTATAGCGTACTGGGAGGCATAATCCATTTACAAGGTGCCATCCATGGCCAATTGGTGATGGATGATTCTGAAGCTGGAAATTCTTCTGCAGATATGTGAGGTAATTGGTGCGCTCTAAGTGTGGTCGTAGACTGTCAGAATCAGGTACCAGTCTGATGATCTTCTTTTTCTTGAGTACTGACCACTTTTGCTGCTCTCACCTCTGCTAGGGTCTTGTGTTTGGTGTCACAATAGATGTACCAGATAACAAATTTCTGTAAGTCATTGATGATTTCCTGTGTGACTGGGATGATTGTGCCACAACTTTTAAGGAGGTTGCGAGCTTCTGATGATTTTTCTACACGGTCAACAATAGTTTTCTTGCCTATTCCATAAAAGCCGGAGTTATGGTCGCATCCGGTAAGAACATAAAGTGGGATCAAAGACTCCGCCATTGCCTCACTACACAAACACCGAGCATTTATCAGCTGAGATTTGCGTTTCAAGCACAAGAGCCCTGATATTTGCCGAGCCACATAGGCTGCCTGAACGTAGTTATCAGTATCTTCAGTGTCTATGACAACTGCTTCTGTATACCCTTCTGACCGCAGCTTACCATAAAGAGTGAACAGAGCTGTGTCTGCTTCTGCATGGGCGTATGATGTGAGATTCTGCAAAACTTCATCTGTGGTGAGATTCCTTGCTGGTTTGCCAACAACACAGTGTATGAGCTGAATAGTGGTTGTAGATACCTTTCTTTTGAAAGCAGCCTTGATAAATGCTTGAAGGCGAACTTTATTCTCTGGCTTACCAAGAAGAGCATGAAAGTCTCTATTAGAAGGAAATTTGTCCTCTGACTTCATAAACACATTGCAAATGGACTGATATTTTTGACGGTGTTGTCGTTCACTATCTTTGATGGAGAAGTCTTGCTCGTACGAGTCATTAACCAAGATAACACATTCTGCATTCGAATGTCTATTCAGGACAAAGTTCACAAGTTTCTCACCATAGTCTCCCCACGTTAACTTGGTTCCATCTGCTTTTTCTCTGTCTTCAGTAGTAGGCGTTGTTAGACGCCAGATTAGTCCCATGTCTACTATTGATGTGTAAATATTAGGGTACGGTATGGATGTCATTGTCAGATTTTCCTGTAGCTTACTCTTCTGCGTTTTGCGCATAGTACCATTTGCATTGAAAATTGAAAGGCACTCATCTGTTACTCGATGCTGCATTAAGTCTTCCATCTTTAAGCCGTCACTTGCCTCAACAAGTTTGACGACCGAGGTAAATGCCTTACTCTCCATTTCTACAGTTGTCTGTTTCAGGTTTTCACTTGCTGTCTTCTCGATTTCTTGAGTTGCAAAATTGCCTCTTTTACTGCGTGGTATTCGAGCATTGAGGGACTTTGTTTTGGAATAGACTCTTTCATTTACAAATTCCTCCACTTTTCTTTCTCCATCGGCCTTTGCAGACTTCAGATCAGCAAAGAGAGCTGGAGAGGCTTGAATTCCAGATTGTAGGGATCTTAGTGTCAGATCTGATTGGTCATATGGATCACAATGGAACTCGGTGAGACATGTACTGATATCCTGCACAGATTGTTCATCTATCTTCATCTTACTTGGGGCACAATCTGCATGCTTTCTTGAACCTCGTCTCTTGTGATTTGCGTGACGATGAACACAGCCTCTTATTCGGTTGACGTTGTTAACATTCCGCGTGTTTGACAGGAGTTGCTTCTCATTCTTTAGAATAGCCAACCATCCACACTTAAGCTTGGATCCTTTATTCATCGTTGACTCTATCCATATGTCAAGGGCAACACATGAGTAGGGTTTACCGGTCATTGACTGTGCAAACATGCCACTCTCCATGAATTGTGCTTGGATATGGGGAAGACTTTCTAGGACTGCTATGAAATCTGGAAGATGGCGCCCATATCTATCATTGTCATAAATATGCATCCAAGGAATCATCAACTTCAGTGAAGACTTGAACTCGATCCAGTTTCTTGTCCTTATACCATGTATATTTTGAGTCAGTATCTCTACCATCTCCAAGAATGAAATCCAGAATTCTGCTAGTGGAGCACCATCTAAGTTCTGGAATAGGGAGTCAACGAGCCCCTTGAGATCGGCATTGCTCTCTAACTCAGCATGTGCATCATTAAGTTCTTGTTGGTCTACTGAACTGCGTAACTTATTGAGAGATGCCTGGATCTCTTCACACAGAGTGGCACCTTCCAAACGTTTGTGTAGTGCATGTTGGAGTAAAGCCTCGTAGAAGAGTCGAAGGCAACGCACACCACGGTTGAAGTGTTTTCCACGCAGAGCTTGATCCACGGATCCATCTGCAACGACGCCTGCAGCCACCAGTACATCTGAAATGCCTGAGCCTTTGAACCTTTTGTAGATTGCATTGATGAAAGACATCTGGATATGAAAGGGCCCCATGAATGTCAATATGTCAGCAAATATCTCTGGATTCTCACTTTTCAATTCTAGCAATAATGCGTAGACAGGATGATCACCGACGATAATGGCAAATGGCATCTTCTTGTCATCAATTGCCTTTGCAAGCTTGCGCAGGGCATCATACAGAATGGTCTTGCTTTGTGGATCAGGATAAGTCATATGATAAATCGCTTGACTTTTCTGAGTTTCTGGTGATAGCGTGGCCTGGAAGCCAGAAAAGGCTGGTACAGTCTGGTCTTCTGGCTTTGGTCTTGTTCCGTCTGCCTTAGCTCGGGCCATTGCTTGGATGACACCTCTCATTCTTTGAGGAACTGTGTCCAGATGTTGTTCATCCGTTATCCTTGGTCTGATGGGTGGTTCACCACGCTTGACTGTTTTGTATGGTTCAATTCTTTGCATCTGGCTCCCAAGTTCTTTGAGGCTATCAGAGAGGTAAGAAGGCAAGGTGCTATTTGCAACTGGTCTATCATCATCTAGGGTAGGTAGATTTAGCTTAGGTAGGTCTGGCTGAACAAACATGACATTTTGTACGATGTGATTGGCCACTTCCAGTCAAAGTGTCACTTTTGAAGTCATCGTTGTCAACTATACATATTGCCGGTGTTCCTTCAGAAAGTTCAAAAGGACACTCAGTTGAATGCTTCAGGTCAGTAACTGCCCAGAAATCTCTAAGCAAAAGCACATCATTGTAACTGATTCCCAGGCCATCCTTATGTAATATGTCTACCATTTCTCTGCTCTTTGTCATACCATGTAGCAGTACACCGAGGTTTGTCTCAAATGCAGTACGTCTTCCAGTGATGTAGCTGGTCAAAATAGATGCAATTGATCTGACTTGGGGCTTGTCATCGACTTCAGACTTTGTGGGGTGCTTTAACCAAGTGATGAGCTTCAAGAGGAGATCATTCAGGTCTTCATATTCTTCTAGCTCATGTATGTATGGAGGCCAAGGAACAGTTTTTGTTTTGATGATCTGATCTCTGAGTCGCCCAGCTACATTCTTCACCAGCTGATCGTTACTTACACCTAGAGAGGATATTGCAGCCTCAAGATATGAACCTGCAGCTCTTGCATCATATACCAGTTCACTCACATTCTTCTGACCTCGTTCATGAAATGCTATGTCATCTCCAAATTCCTTGATCAGAATTTCCTTCACGAAACTGGACTTTGCTGTGGAATAGTAACCATAATTTGAAGTAATGCCTTTGTAATCCTTTACAAGACCTTGCAGTGTACGGATTTCATGATCTTCAAAGATAACTTGACGGACATGATGAAAGAAGATATTTTGGGCCTCTCGAAGATTAACATGTTGCAGATGCTCTGTTTTTTCATCAGGAAAAGACTCCTTCAGAGGGTTGCTGACATAATTGCGCCAACATTCACGATGATAACGAATTTCCAATCCAAACGCCGTTCGACTGTCTGGGATAGATGCAAGTAGGGTATTCAATCTTTCTCTTATAGGCTCATCTGACAGACAAACTGTATGCAACTTGAACCGGTTCCATGCGTCTACTGTTGACAGCAGCAAAAGTTTGGACTTGCCAGGATTACTGGTTTGTTGTGGTCCTTTCATACACCACACACAGAGATTCTTATCATGAACCACTCCAGTACTAGAACGAAGCTTTTTAGGCACATTTCCTGGGAGTTGTTGACTTGAATTTGATGCTTGAACTTCTTCCTGTTCAGATTTCCGTTTACGATTCTGTGCTTGCTGAATATAGCGATTACTACTGATCTGGGTGTAACATTTACTATGCATGTACAGGCCTTTAGGCCCCTTGTCCCACTCCACTGTTGCATAGGCATGCTGAAATTTATCAAGTTCCTTCCACCGAAAACACTTGCTCCTTAGATTCTCCCACTTTGTATCAGATGTCTTGTCCGTACTATCATCAGCTATACAGGGATGTTGACATAATATGTATTTTAATCCAGGTCCTGGGTCAGGCACATCACTGACTCCTCTACGTTCCATGCTTATGATTCTTCACGCCAAATTCGATGCAACAAACCTGAAAAAGAAGGAATTGATCAGTCAACATTCTTGGTTTACATTTTAAATTATATATTATATTATTTGAGTAAATTTCAGAGGATCCGTGACCGTATTTAGGATACCAAAGTTTCTCAGTGGATTTAACAACATCATATTTGTCTTAGATGTTGAGGTTAATGGGACTCTAAATCATGAATTATGCCATCCCATTGATTTTCTTAATTATTTTCTTATTTTCTTAATTATTTGGTAATTAGTTATTAATTATTTTTTAATTATGCCATCCCATTGGTTTTCTGACACCAAAATTAGTGGGAATAGACACCAAAATTGTCATTTTTGGCCATTCACTTCAAGAAATAGAACTTTATAAATTTGTTAAGATGACGGCGGCGGTCATTTTGAAAAACGTCTAAAATAACAACTTTCCCGTCATTTTGGTGAGGTGTATGGGGGCTTATTTTTTTTAGCATCAGTTGCCCTTGTTAAATTCACTGAGAAACTTTGGTATCCTAAACACGGTCACGGAAGCTCTGAAAATGACTACTATAAGTAATTGTATGAGCATCCTAAGCTTAATAATGTAGTGTAGAAATAATGGCAAGCTATCGAATAATGCACTTTGAAATTGAAAATCAAGAGGGAATGTTTTGATATGTTGGCCGTACGCTATTTACAAACAGACCTTTTTACCGTTAAGGCCGGTACCATTAGTGTTGCCATATCGATTGAGTTGCCAATACGTATTAATTTATGATTAACGAGACCAGAAAACGAATAATTTTATTGATGGATAAACAAAGATAGACAAATTTCTCTCCAATGAGTGCTTCACTATGGCTACTAAATCTACCAATGATTTGAAAATTATCTGTTGCGTATGGATGATCGTGTTCTCTCGCATGATTTCTAATGGCAGAAAAAACATTGTTTTTGCAAAATATTACCGGATCTGTGACTGTCATTTTCCGTCATTAGAAATCATGCGAGAGAACAAGATCATCCATACGCAATAGATAATTTTCAAATCATTGGTAGATTCAATAGTCATAGTGAAGCACTCATTGGAGAGAAATTGTTTAGACAGAAATTAAACCCTCAGCTTAATGTTTCAAATAATGCTTAATTGTGTGTCTCAGTAGGTTAGTAACAAGTTAGGGTTCATTGTAATGAGTAGGTGTTATTTCGAAGCCTTTTTTTTTTCGTTTAGATAGTTGCTGATTGATAGCTATTTTCAAAAGGTTTAGTATATTTCTTAAGTTTCAGTGTAGATTGTAGGTCAGTTCTCGCTTAAATGTTTGTCAACCTTCAGTTGTCCACGGTATTTTCTATAATGTGAATGTATTTTATCCATTTTTCTTGCTGGCTAAAGTAAAATAAACATTTTGTATGATATGCTAGTTTTTAGGTATTAAGTTTAGAAACATGATTATTGATTAGATGAAATGGTTGTTTTTAAGTTTTGACTGAGTAGTTGCGGTTATATGTGATCTAGGATGTGTCCATGTGTTAATGTATTTTGCTAAGGTTTTAAACATTCAATTATATTTTGTTTTCTATGTGAGTGAGGGAGACAAAAGGCAAAACTGCCTGTAGCAAGTGCCTCCCCCAGAGTAGAAGGAGTAACAGGGCCAAAATCAAGAGACGATGGAGCCAAAATTACTGGACACACAGAGTTTGAAGCAATTTAAGTCATAGGAAGAGAGAAAGACTGATTCTGGGAGAGTTCCAGAGCTCAGCTGTTGAAAAGAAGAAAGACTGAGAATAACGTTTCACTCTGGGTTGGAGAGTTGCACAGAGTAGGGGTGGGATTGTGTTGCAAGATGGGTGCTACATGTACTACGAAGAGGAGGTGGAATACACTGAAAGAGCTCTGAGGAACACTGATTATTGTAATAGCGGTAGAATAGTGAGAGAGATGCAGCATTGCGGCGAAGAGAGAGAGACTGCAGATAATTGGTGCGTGGATGTGAGTTAATGAGACGGAAGGCTTTCTTTTCTACTCTGTCTAGATGTGCTGCGTGAGAGATTCCTCCTCACACGTGTGAACAATACTCTTTTTTTTTTTTTTTTTCTCTATATTCCAACTACTCCCTCTCGGGCATAGGCTGATAGCCTTTACACTCTACCCCTGAACACGGTGAGGCCTGTGAGGTCTTGCTCCAGTCTACGGAGTGAGACATGCGAAGCTTCACGGCTCGGTATATAACAAACAACAGAGGACCCAATACAGATCCCTGGGGGACACCACTTTTGACTGCTCCCCATTCTGACTTAATGCTATTTTTGCTGACTCTCTGCTTCCTACAAGCTAGCCATCCCAACAACGACCCATCTATTCCATGCACCTCAACCTTTCTCATCAATCTCTCATGAGGGACTCTGTCGAAAGCTTTACTAAAATTTGAATATATATCATATGACTTGTCATTATCTACTGCTTCATATGCCTCTGAAAAGAAGCTAAGCTAATTAGTGAGGCAAGAATATCCCTGAGTGAATCCATGCTGAGCAAAATTAATTAACCCTTTCAAGCTCTAATACGCATTTCTGTTTTGTTTTCTGTTAATTATTAGATGATTGTATTCATATTAGGAAGGGTATATGGAAGTCAGAGGGTTGATTGAGAGAGTCTTTACCCTTTCAATACTCACATATCCTTCCTAAGCTACGTAAAATCGTCTAATGATAGCCAAAATATACTGCTAAAACGCGTAAGAGCTTCAAGGGGTTACGTTTAATGTTTCTAAGTGTTTTCTAATTTTCTTAACATTAATTGACTCGAGCAACTTTCCTATGATTGATGTGATACTAATGGGACGGTAATTGGATACTATTGATTTATCACCTTTATTTGAAGATCGGAACTACATTTGCAAGCTTCCAAGCTTCTGGGACTAAGCCTGTTTCTAATGACTTGTTAAATATAAATATTAATGGGTAACTTAACTCATCTCTGCATTATTTTAATACTCTAGAATATACCTCATCAGGGCCAGGCGATTTCTGAGGTTTCAGTCTGTCAATTTCCTTAACCCTCCCGCATTCGGTAACTTAAATATGTAACTTATGGTACGACCTTCTCTAAATTTGCCATGAAATACCAGGCTGGGCGAGTTTTCGAAGCCTTGTGTTTTTCTGTATTTTCATCCACCAGAATGCTGTTTATTGTGATGTATCATATGTCAATGGAAAGAGGAATATTTATAGTACATGATAAAACAAAAAAAAATGTAAATAAATCGAAATATGAAAGTGTAAATGAGTCCGGAATACAATTATTTCCCATGCAATTGTCTTCGCACCGTCCTAGCTCTAAATTGTGAGTGATGACCATATTTTTTTTTTTTTTGCTCAAATAATAGTATTTCTTCTCCTCTTTGCAAATCTGAACACAGAAATTGTTTATCTTCAATAGTTCTCAAGCAGTGACCGAAAAAATCAAAACTATAATTTTGATTTATATGGTTTATAACATTTTCGATTTATTTCGTTGCTACGAAGTGTATGGTTTTAAATTTAGGCTGTATGAATACGGAAAATAATGCTGATGAGTATAAAACAAACTAGAAGTTCCTAGGATAAATACTTTTTGCGCTATGAATATTTGAAATGAAGAGCCAAAATGCGAATATTTATGCTTCACCCATATCTGTTCCGGCGATGCTAGCCGGGTTCCGAGCTGTTCCCCACCTCGTGGTTGCGTTATTTGCTAGGATACGTATATAACTGTTTATATCACCGTCATCGGAAAATAATGCTCTTTCTAATGGTGAAAACTAAAATAATATAGCGTAATTGGTTCGCAAGCTATGCGCAATTGTTTCCATGCAGTGACCGAAAAAAAACAAAATATGATTTTGATTGATATGGTTTATAACATTTTCGATTTATTTCGTTGCTACGAAGTGTATGGTTTTAAATTTAGGCTGTATGAATACGGCAAATAATGCTGATGAGTATAAAACAAACTAGAAGTTCCTACAACAAATACTTTTTGTGCTATGAATATTTGAAATGAAGAGCCAAAATGCGAATATTTACGCTTCACCCGTCCTAGTTCCGCCGATGCTAGCCGGGTTCCGAGCTGTTCCCCACCTCGGCGTTGGTTTATTTGCTCGGATACGTATATAACTGTTTATATCACCGTCATCGGAAAATTATACTCTTTCTAATGGTGAAAACAAAAATAATATAGCGTAATTGTTTCGCGAGCTATGCGCAATTGTTTCCATGCATTGTTATTGGTATGTAAATATATGAGAATGTTTATTCAGTTATATATCTTTGCCACAATGTACAACACTTATATATATATATATATATATATATATATATATACAAGGTGTCAAACAAAATATTATGAATGGTAATAAAAATATGTGTATGTGTGTGTGGGTATCTATATAGAAAATACTTATAAGGAGCCAGCTAACCTGTATATAGTTGGAAGCACAAAGAAGGAAAAAATGAAAATTCTCAAATCAAAGGAAGGAACAACGCAAGGAAATCCAGTGGCAATGGCAATGTACGCACTGGCACTATCAATTCTGCAGCAGAAAATAAAACATGAGGTAACCCGAGTGAAACAAGTGGCATATGCAGATGACCTCACCGGTGCAGGAAAAATAGGGGATCTCAAAGAATGGTGGCGAAGAGTAAAATCGGTAGGTGAAGTCATTGGGTACCATCCGAATGCTAGTAAATCTGTACTAATAGTGAAAGAAAACAAGTATAAAGAAGCGGTGCGGACTTTTGATGGGACAGGAGTGAAGATTACAAAAGAGGGTCAACGCCATTTGGGAGCAGTAATAGGCACAGAAGAATGTAAGAGAGACTATGTGCGAAAAAAGGTAGCGGAGTGGGTAAAGGAAGTGAAAACCCTGGCAGACATTGCGAAATCTGAACCACATGCTGCATATACTGCCTTCACATATGGTGTTAAGCACAGATGGACCTTTCTTATGAGAACAGTACCTGGCATTAGACAGATGCTCCAACCGCTGGAAGAAGCAATCAGAGGAACATTCATACCGGCCTTAACAGAGATGGAAGGCGTCACGCAAGAGCTAAGAGATCTATTAGCTCTTCCGCCAAGGTTCGGAGGTATGGGGATCATAAACCCAGTGGAGGCGGCATCACATGAGTACCAAAGTTCCCTTAAACTTACTACGTCTCTGACAGAAAAAATACGGGACCAAAATGAAAATGATGAGGTGGACGAAGAGGAACAACGAAATGCAAGACAGGAAATTACAAAGAGCAGAGAAGAGAGACAGAAACATAGCCTAGAACAAATTAAGACCAGATGTAGGGAAGAACTGAAAATGAGAGTTGAGATGGCACAAGACACGGAGGCTTCAAATTGGCTCACATCATTACCAATAAAGGAGAAAGGCTTCAGCTTAAATAAACATGAATTCAATGATGCCGTAGCCTTGAGGTATGGGTGGCCAGTTTCGAACCTGCCGCTGAAATGTGCATGCGGTGAAATAAACAACCCAGACCACTGTATGACCTGTAAGAAAGGAGGATTCATCTGTATCCGGCATGATGAAGTACGAGACATCACTGCACAAATGCTGGACGAGGTGTGCCATGATGTCAGAATCGAACCGGAACTTCTGCCTATGGACGGACAGCGCTTGACCAACAATACTGCAAATACTTCAAATGAAGCAAGAGTGGACGTAAGTGCTAGAGGTTTTTGGACGAGGGGACAACGGGCTTTTTTCGACATCAGAATCTTCAACCCAAGAGCACAAACCTATCGTGAGCGAGGACACAAGGCGGTATACTTGAGAAACGAAAGTGAGAAAAAACGCGCTTATGAAGAATTTTTTTTGAACAGGGATCAAGGAAGCTTTACTCCTCTGGTCTTCTCATCGTCGGGAGGTATGGGACCTTCTGCAAGTGCCTTCTATGCCAGATTAGCTGAACAAATATCAGAGAAAAAGCGCCAGCATAGAAGCCAAGTCATAACTTGGATGAGATGCAGGCTCTCTTTCTCTCTTCTCAGGTCTGCACTCCTATGTCTCAGGGGTACAAGGTCCTCCCCGCTACAGAGGACAAGAGTGAGAGACTTGGACTTGAAATGGTCGTGGCGGAGGGACGAATTGGGGAACAACTAGGTTGATTGTAGGGAGGTACTGGTACAATAAGATAAACTACAATATAACTAGAATAAGATAGATTGTACACCACCATGTAACTGTCACCTTAATAAAAAAAAAAAAAAAAAATCTATACATACTGTATATATATATATATATATATATATATATATATAAATATATATACAGTATACATACAAGGTGTCATAAATATATATATATATATATATTTATGTGGTATATATATATATATATATATATATATATATATATATAAAATAAATAAAATACAATAAATAACAACAGTAATAAATAAAATAAATAAATATATAAATAAAATAAAAATATATATAAATATATATACAGTATATATATAATTATATATATATATATATATATATATGTATTTATATATATATATCGTATATACAGTATATATATATATATATATATATATATATATATATATACTGTATATATATATATATATATATATATATATATATATATATATATACGGTATATATATATATATATATATATATATATATATATATATATATAAAATAAATGAAATACAAATATAAATAAAATGAAATAATTCAAATCAAATGAATAAATATATAAATAAAATAGAAATGTAATAATAATAATATCAATACTCGATTATGGGCCTTGGGCTTGCTCGGGACCTTGGGGCTGATCCGCTAGACACCCTGGGGAACAGGATTAAAAAAGAAAAAAAAAACAGAAAAATATATATAACGGGTATATATATATATTATATATATATATATATATATTTTCTTTAATACATACGAGGTTGAAAGAAATGGCAATTTCTGCGTTGGAAATGTTATTATTCAAAGTGTCCAGGTCTCTGATGAGTTTTCGCTGGGTGGCAGGAAGTAGATGAAGGAGATGAGCAAAATTCATGGTGGTACAGGATTACATTAACACCTTAAGAGCGGCCTATGCGGTTTATTTATATGTACCGCCCAGCGGGGTGTTTTTAGCCAAAATAGGGCTGTTTACGTGATCATTTTCATGCCTAAATAAGACCCAGAACGTAAAACAAGTATCTATCCCTGAAAGGGCATAAACAGAGCTTTAGAATGACACCATAACGATCCGTTTATGATGGCTAGTTTTATTGCAATAACCGTGCAACGCGAGTGCAAAAAGCATGTAATTAGGCACTTTCCCCATACAATTCCTTATATAGCGAGTGAGAGAGGTAGGAGGGAGGTGAGATTCGTGTCAGTAGGTTCGCCGCGGTGGTCTGGAGCAGTCATACGCTCGCTACTCTCCTGCCACCACTTGTCTCTCTCTCTCAGCAACATTACGTGCTGAAATTGCCACTCGAGTTATGTCGAGCGCCGCCACATAGTCCAGCTTTATTTAACTCGACTTATGTGGTGAGCCTCTAATTAAGGGTTAAAGTACATGAAGATACAGGATATACGACGCGTTTCACTGGACAACCAGCATTATCAAGTAAGGAAGGAATGATATAAAAGGTAAACAGGAAGGGTATATATAGAGGGTGGAGGATCAGAGGAGGCGGAAAACAGGGGGCAAAAGTCTGCTATTGGTGGAAGGGTAAACTAGGAGAGAGAAAGGGGGTAACCGCTTCACGCATGCGCACTGGATGCGGGATGGTGGTCGGTAGGTGGGGTCGAAGCTGATTGGCTGCGTGTCGAGGGGCGTGGCCTAAGTTGTGTGGCGCCTGCAGAAGACGAAGCTGAAGGAGGTAGCGCGGGGGGCTGCGTCAAGGGCACCGGGGGGCGAGGAGGGGTGTTAGGTCCTGTAGGGTAGTGCCTTTTGGCAGAAGGAAGGATCTGAAGGTCCAGAGTTTGGTTGTTGATGTTGGGATGTAAGGCTTGGATATATAAAGCTTCGAGTATAGGTAATCTCCTTGGGTCACTTTCTTTATCGAGTATGATGGTGTGTTTCTCTAACTCGTTGCGTGTGAGGTGAGGGTGGTTAGGGGTGAGATAGTGGTCTTTGATGGCTCCAGCCTGAAGGTGAAGAGTTAACCGACGTGAAAGACGAGTCTGCGTCATACCAATATAGGAATGAGGTCCACAGTCCTCATAATTACAGATATGTTGGTAAATGACGTGATCGTCGGTCATCGGGCTCTTTATCTTGGTGGAGGCTGTTTTTTTTGTTTTTTTTTTTGTTTTTTTTTTTCTATAGTCCAACTACTCCCTCTCGGGCATAGGCTGAGAGCCTGTACATTCCACCGCTCAACACGGTGAAGCCCGTGAGGTCTTGTTCCAGCCTGGGGAGTGAGACATGTGAAGCATCCATCATGGCTCAAAGCAGCTCCATCTCTGAAGCGGCTGGTTGCTTCGCTCAAGTGCTTCACCGTCTCACCCTCCAGACTCAGACCCTCACACTCAGAACGCCACCTATTGAGCAGTGAACTCACTAGGCATTGTCCCCCTGTAACATATTTTGAATATGGGAATATTCATACAGTGTTATTTAATCAGGGAACAATGAGGGTATTTTTTTGGCATTTCGGTGGGCTTTGTGGTAATGCACTGATACTAGGTACAGCACAAATTCAATCCCAATAATATCTTCCCATTGGCATATCGGGATTTGAACCCGGGTCCATTGGATTACCAATCCAGTGGCATGACCACTCCACCACACCTCCCCTAAAGAACGAGAACGAGGTTGGAGGTCTTAGGGGATTTGTAATAAATTATTAATTTGATTTTGTTTTCCGGGTTGGTTGGGTGGACATGCTTGGAGATTATTTCTTTTAAGACGGCCTCGTCATTTTTGTGTTCAGAGGACATGTAATTGCGGTAGAAGATCTTAATTTCATTGGGGGGGTCAATGTTGGGAGGGCTTTGGGTGTACCATTTTTCAAGATGGTGGTTGATGGTGCTGGAGATGTCGGAGTTGGAGTATCCGTTATTTACTAAAACTTGGGATAGTCTTTCTAGTTCCTGGTGGGTGTCGGCCCAGGTAGAGCAGTGCATGAGGGCTCTCCTAACATAGGCGGAGATGGAGGATAGAAGATAACGGCGGGGGCATTCACTATCGCCGTTGAGGCATTGTCCTGTGTTAGTTGGTTTAATGTAGACGGTGGTTTTGAACCCATGGTCGTTCAGAGCTACGAGGATGTCGAGGAAGGGGAGTTGTCCATTGTTAGATTTTTCAAAAGGTGAAGTTAAGTCCGGAGGAGGTCATGAAGCGACGCTGGAGTTCCTGTAGTTCGTGGAGGTCCTTGATTTGCACGAAGATGTCATCCACGTATCTACAGTAGACGGCGGGTCGTTGGGCAGCTAGGAGCTCTTCCTCGATGGTACCCATGAAAAAGTTCGCAAAAAGAACTCCTAGGGGGCTGCCCATCGCCACACCGTCTATCTGCTTGTACATGTGTGACGCATGTCCAGTGTGAGCATGCTGTACAGAACGCCTAGTCATGCCCCACTCTCGCTAGGATCGTCAGGGCAGGAACTTTGGCTGTAGTCTATGTAGAGTTTCCTAACTTAGTTCATGTGAGCCGTTGTACTATAAGTAATATGAATATGTATTTTGTTTTCATCTGAGTCAACGAGTTCTATTTTATATCATTAGTTATAAGTATTGTGTGTAAAACTTATTTGTAATGATGGGAGAAGCGGCAGCCACAGTTGGGGGTCAGTGGGTGCGCCATGCGGGAGGTGGGCCTAACTCACTAGCACTCCCCCCCCCCTCCCCCCTCCCCTCAGTGCTAGGAAAGCCTTTGTCTATCCCAGAGGAGAGAGAGAAATTACGTAATGATTGTCAGTGGGCGGTCCTTAGTAGTTCACGTTGGGCTCACTAGAGGGCCGAGTATAAAAAGGGAAGTCTAGCCATTTTTTGATCAGAACTCATTAGGCAGAGCGACTTCTCATTTCCCTTGCTAACTATATATATTCTTCTGACTGATGTGAACTTTCTCTACTACCTTACATTCTTATCTCCTCTTTTCCCTACCCTTTTTAACTTCCATGGTCCCGTTGGTGCAGAGCTAGTCAGCCAACGTATTATCGCTTGAGTTCTCATGAGATACATGCCTATTAGATAGCCTATTTTGGAAGGGTTAACTTAGAATAGGATTGATTTATGTTTGTTGCACTTGTCTATGCATTTCCCTGTGTGTTATTATTATTATTCCTGGTTTCTGCTAGTCTAGGTAATGCTAGACTGGGGTAAGGCTTTTCTGTGTTACGAGTTGTTGTTTGATGCAGTGGTTAAGCGATAAACCTGCATACTCGTTTCGGTTCAGTGAAGCCTAGGTTGTCTTCGCGGCTGACTGTGTTGAGTTGATAATTTACAGTGCGTGAGGGCAAGAGCCTAACCACCCTGTATTTTATTAACAGCTTGTTTTTACTTTGTCAAGGAGCCGGGAGAAAACCAGATACAAGGGATCTGGATTTCTCAAAGTGCACTTGTTAGTGTTAACGTAATACTTTAAACAGTTGTGAGGACTTCGCTAGGCTACGAGCCGTTTTTGCTCAGTCACTGCTACCTTTTGCCCACAGTACCCCAGCTAGACTTTACTCGATTAGTAGATACAGAATAGTATTGAAGCTTTCCTTATGTATGATATTGTTTATGCACTATTGATTTCATGTGTTGCAAGCTTGGCTACTTTAGTGATTAGTGGCCCACGAGCACAATCCGAGTAGGCTATTGCCGTTGCATTTGCGGAGTACTTCTTTTTAATGTTTGCCATTTACTATTGCATATTCTTTTAATTATTCTTATGCCAATTTAAACCTGTAATAGTATTTAATTGCCAGTGTTTTTCTTATTGAATTACTGTTCAAAATCCGATACGTACTTCTTACGAGCATCCGAGAAGCATCTAACTTTTTCAGAAGATTCCTTGCTCGATGCTTAAGGACTATTAATTAACGTAACGTAATAGTGCCGATCCGAAGTAGAGGGTGGAGGACTTCTTAAGTTCTTAGTCAAGGGTGGATTACTTCGGCTTCGGCCAACACTATTCTTTGGTGTTGTTGTTTCTTACTTCTTTGTTTGATTGTTGACCAGACTAGAGAATTCCTGTCTCTTTATTAGTCTGTTGTTGAACACTAGTACCGAGTTCTTGTATACCCCGTTATAGCAGATTGAACTCTGGAGGGTATTGGTGTTTTTTGTTCGGCTGGCAGTACTCAGGGGTTGGGATCGTGTGTTTCCGTTGTGGCAGCGAGCCGTATTAGAGTCCTGATTGAGAGCCCTTGTGTACCCGAG